>APFE030371465.1:6025-16874 GCA_000404065.3 Pinus taeda | reverse complement strand
CCAAAGGTTGCTGCCCTTTTTAGAGCAGACTTCCTTCTGCCAAGGTGCTACGGGCCAGGTTCGTGAGGTAGCTATTCTGCCAAAATTGTGCAGGGCTTGCAGTTGGCTTCATCTCTTTGAAACTAATACTATTTGGGTGTTGCAGATCTGGTTGAAAATATAATGCTGGTTGACAGCGTAACACTCCCTTGATCCCATCAGATACCATTCCCTGAGTTTTTGAGTGATCTTGATTTTTCACCATCATTTTGGAATGTGTTTTCTACAAGTGATTTGAGAAACATACCCCAAAAGGGGCTGCCCAGTCCAAGAGGTTGTTATTCTACCAAAATGGCTCGGGCCTTGCATTGGGTTTTACTCCTTTGAAACTGATACAGTTTGGTGGGGCAGATCCAAGGCCAAAATGCAGCCCCGGTGGATTCTGCTTAACACTCACTTGATCTCATCAATGGACCAATGCCGTGGTTATCTACCCATGCTTGAAGTGTTGTCTATCAAGCTCTAACTGCGATGGTCAAAATGAATTCATAAAGGATGGTGCATGAGACTAGATGTTGGGAACCTGATATGTCCATCAATCTCAGACTGAGAAAGTCAAAATGAGTTCATAATGATGGATGGTGCATCAAAATTCTTTGACACCTACACAAGGGCATCATGTGGAAGAGACCAGAATGTTTCCTATAAAATGAAAGCATTTGTATAGTTAAAAATGTAAAGATGAATCTAGATGCATCTGGCAACTACTGTTTAATTTAGTTGAAATTTCAATGAATAACAAGCCCTGATTCTACATTTTTATGGTTATTTTGTGTCTAATTATGAATTTCTAAACTTTATGGTGAGGAGCAACAACATAGATACCTTAGATTAAGAAGTGTTCAATGATGGAAGAGTTGTTTTCTAGAATAATTTCTTTTAAGTTGTATTTTGGTTGTCTATGCTGACGAAGTTTTGTTTTGTTCGGTGTAAAAGCTACACGAAGCAATTATGGGTGAGGATTCTACATTATTTGAAGAAGGCATAATTATTGAAGAATTCGGGAGACGATTTTATTCTTGGTGACAAGCTTTTGCGCTGTGCTATGGTTAAAGTGTCAGCAGGACCAGGTCCTGCAAAAGCTGCAAAAGATTGTGAAAATGCTGCAGAACATTCTGCTAAATCAGCTGAAGAATGCAAGGAAACAACAAAGGATGCTAATGCATCAGATTCTTCTGATGTCTCAGAAGAGAGAGAGGCATAATGCTTTGCTGCTCAAATTTTGTAGGTTTGTTTATTTTCAGGCTAAATTCATTATTCTTATTGTCTTGTGGGCCTCAAAGTTTACACAGTCCGTTTGAATTGTTGAGCCTTCCCTATTGTAAATGGTAAGTAGACAACATGGTTGAGGTATTTTATTTTCTCTAATGATAGCAGTTGGTTTGTGGCCACTGGCCATTTGTTGTATTAGATAAAAGCTCCTCTCCATAATTTAATATATGGTTGCAACTTGCATGTTACAATGTGTTAACAGTGAGATAGGTCTTTTATTGCCATTAGTTTTCCAAACCTTGATAAATTTTTTTACTTGAGCACCTTTGTTCTTGTCTTCATAATATAGTAGGGTAAAGTTTTCCCCCATGGGATTCTTAAATGGGGAAAACTTTATAATTTGAGGCCTTTTTAGGTCATATGAATCATAACTAGATTCAATTTCATCATAAGTGTGGTTTGCAGTTGGTTCTCTTATTTTTCATCCTATTATATTTGATGCTGCCAGTTTTGTGGTCCTATTTTAAATTAGTGATTATCCAAATGAATACGTTTGGGTGGAGTTTAAGATTGTGTTCCTTTGTTTACCTCTTAATTTTTGCATCTCTGGCTAAGAAGCAACTGCCAGGAATGGCCTTCTTGCATTGACGACGCAACGTGGGAGGGGTGAAACATGTCTCTTGTTATCCTTCCGTACCATTAAACCAAGACCCAATTAATTTGTTATTTTTTGTTTTGTAATTTGAAACAATTTGTTAAGTACCCCATCGTTGTTTTCCTGGTAAAACTCTATTGTAGAACACCACAATAAAAATATATAGGAAATTTGATCAGCGTACTGTATACGGATCACTTGATTCATGTCAGTACCCTGTTGAGAATGAATGAATGTTAAGACCCTAAATTTTGACTAACAAATTGGTGGTTCTTGCAACTTTAGTTGTATGAATGTTTGATGAGGTATACAGTTGCTATATGTGAACTGTGGGATCTTTTCCAAGTTGTCCTGGTTAACTGTTTCTTTGTAAAAGTGGAGGATTCAAAGTTTAGTCATACTAAAGTTCTTGTTTATGGTGGTTCAGGTGGTTCAATTCAACTATTTACTCATATCTTCGTAGGCTTCTCAATTGTCAAGTGCTTGAATATATACACTTGCACTTCAAAAATTGGGTCCCCATGGCATCATGATAGATCACAGTTGCTGGTTGACCACTTCATTTTAATAGGCCCTTCGTACTGCTGTTTGATGTGACTATTATTCCTCTAGTCTCTTAGTACTTTGATTTTACACCCTCATCCAGGATTTTTTTTTGGAAGTGCTTTAAGAAACAATTCCCAAAGGTTGCTGCCCTGTTTAGAGCAGACTTCCTTCTGCCAAGGTGCTACGGGCCAGCTCTGTGAGGTAGCTATTTTGCCAAAATTGTGTAGGGCTTGCAGTTGGCTTCATCTCTTTGAAACTAATACTATTTGGGTGTTGCAGATCTGGTTGAAAATATAACGTTGGTTGACAGCGTAACACTCCCTTCATCCCATCAGGTACCATTCCCCGAGTTTTTGAGTGATCTTGATTTTTCACCATCATCTTAGAATGTGTTTTCTACATATGATTTGAGAGACATACCCCAAAAGGGGCTGCCCAGTCCAAGAGGTTGCTATTCTACCAAAATGGCCTGGGCCTTGCATTGGGTTTTACTCCTTTGAAACTGATACAGTTTGGTGGGGCAGATCCAGGCAAATCATCTAACTTTTAAACTCGATTAGTTGTAAAATTTCTATATGTTATACAACGTGTGTACTTCTTGTTTCTATAATGTAATAAAAAGTGCAGTAAATTGCAAATTCCAGTGTCCGCAATACCAAGTTTGATGGTTTGTTGCTTTTCATTTGGAACACAATTATTAACCTGCTTTGCTTTCATATGAAAATGCGTCCTTGTGAATTCATGAGTTAAACATGAATAGGAGGTTTTGCAATAATATTAGACTTTAGGATCATCATAAATATCCTTGGTTGTGAATGACACTTCAAATGAAACAGTCAGTGATTGATAAAGCTGCGCTAGTTGTAGGAGTCAAAAGTGCGACATGCAAGATCATAATAGAATCAGAAAAACTGGGGTATAGAGGAAAAACTGCTGGTTTATGACTACATTCACATGGAAGCTTGGAAAATGCCTATTATGGTGGGTTCTCTTGTTCTCTTTTTTCCATTTCATGTATATCTGCAGGAAATCTCGTTCAATTCGTTTCTAGAGGGTTGTTTTTTTATTTTTTTTACAAAGATAGCCCTTCAATCGCTTGCATATTATGAGTTTCTTATGGATTCCACAATCTCCCATGTTTAGCTACTGTTGGTAATCACACGCCTGCATATTATGAGTTACTAGATAACCAAATTCTCAACATACCTTGCCATTTCCACACTACCACTTACGGATTTTCAAACATCAATGTTTAGATATGTTAACACCCAGGTTGTTCCCTATGACTCCCAAGGGAATACGGCCGGGGTAACCACTAACCAATCTTTGGACTACAGCTTCTAGCCCAGCTGTAATCAGAGAGGGCTCTCTCTGTAAGGTTTATCACTGTTTTAATGGAGTTTTAGGCTAGTTATGAAGTGAATGTTTGATTGTTTTTTATGTTTGGTTGGGAGGATGCTTCTGATATTTTTAGAGTGTTGTCTGCAGGTATGACTAATCCATTGGGAAATGGGGTCTGTAGCTAATGTTTCCTTAAGATCCTGTCTTAAGTACAGCTGGAATTACAGGGCCTGTGTGTATTTCATAAAACAAAATGTAAAATGTGAGGGTGAAATGAAAAACAACTTAGCAAAGAGCACTTAAGGATTCTTTACTGAGCTGGGTAGTGGAAAGGAGGTCTATTACTTAGGAGCAATTACTTGAATTCCTGAAATAATAGAGTACTATGATGATGTAGTATGAAAGGTAGCATTTAAGAATTACTCTTTCAATACCATAACTGAAGAAAACATATGAAATAGCTTGGATTGAGCTCAGGGTAATCAATGATTAAATCCTGGGACTATTCTTTTTCCTTGCTATTTAGATATTGAGTACATGGAAGCATGAGAGATATATGAACGAATAAAAAACATATACATAACAGAGAATAATGAGAAAACTTATTGAGCCATGGAATACACAGGAATCCTGCAACTTTCAGCCATACACCAGCAAGACATCAAGAGACACAATGCTTCGGGAAATCCCATCATCCTTTGTATTAGTTGTCTGAAGATTTACAACATAAGAGCAACAGAATAGATATCAAGAGATTTCTTACATCCGGAGTCCAACCTCTGCTAACAAATGCGAGGGGGAATATATAGAAGTCTATTGCAAAATATCTCAGGCATGAGTCATCTGAGAGGAAAAATATCTTCTTACACTCGTACTGAGCTGGTAGATGAGAAGTTATTATAATCTTTAATGAGCTATAAAAGCTATTAACTCTGTCAGAACAATCTTGGCATTTGGGGCTTACGGAGTTGGTTGGAGTCTGCTGAATGCTTTGACATAACTGCTGAATAACGTGTCCGTGCAGCTGTAGTTTGTATGTCCTCTTGGCCCTGTCAGAAAATGGTCAGAGACTGCTGACTTGGTGGCTCTTGGAGTTGGCTGAGGGTATACCACCAAGTTTTGTGCATTTCTTTATCTTTTGGCCAGCTGTCATGGTCCATATGCTGGGTCTGCATTCAGCTACTTTAAATGCTCACTTTATCCTTCTGTTTGTCCTGTATTTGACCTGGAGCTGGCAGTGACTGGACAGCTGGAGCTACCGTGGCAGAATTCAAAGCATTGATTGCCACCAGTCTTCCTTAGGCATCTGATGCCTCCTAATCTTTATTAAGGTCTCATCGGCCTCTGTATATTTAAAGAAATTAGGAGAAGTCTCAAAAAGGTGGTTGACTTCATTTTCAATAAAGAATAGGCCTCCCAATTTATCATATAAACTCTGTCCTGAGGGCAGCCCTGTCTGTTCAGATGTACTGCTAGATGCAATAATCTGATTCTCAGTGTATGTTACCATTCTGTTGGCAAACTGCTTCTTGGAGACCAATTTTCCTGCACTAGTTAGGAGGCTGGGCAGGCCTTTTGCTTGCAGTTCTGCCATCTTGACTTTGAACTCCTCCACATCTGCTTCTGTTCTGTTGGGGATACCTATGGCTGCCAGTTCCTCCTGCTCCTGCCTGTTTAGGAAGTCTATAATCCCGTTGGCCTGATCTAGTCTGTTTCCCAGCAGTGTTTTGGCCTTATTAATTTCTATGTGTGCTTGGCCCAGCAATTCCATCTGCTGATGTATTGTTTTTATTGATTTCCATTGCTGTGTGATGGATCTGCTTATTTTGGCCCATAAGATCCTTTTTATTTTGGCCATGGCTGTTTCCAGATTCAATTCTTTCTCTAGGGCCTTTATCTTGTCCTTGAGGGCCTTTATTTCTCTGCCCTGCTCAGCCACCATTATCTTGGACTTGTCATATTTGGACTCCAGCTCTGCCAATTTCTCCTTGGTTTTCCTTATTTCATCGACCTGGAGTTCCATCTCTTTGACAGCCTTGGTCAGGTCCTCTATAATTGGTTTGTCCTTTTGGGCTGCTGATGTACCTGCTGCTTTTGTTGTGGGGGCCACTGTTGCCCCTGATGTTGCTGCTGTTGTGGAAGTAGTTGGAGGAGCTTGGGAAGTAGATTCTCCCTGTTTGTCTTGTATTGCTCCCTCCAGCTCTTTCTCCAATTCACGGATCCTCTGATCCTATTGCAGTAAGAGGTCTAGCTGGTCCTCAGCCTGTTTTTGCTTTTGAAGCTTAGCTGTTTGAGGGTGCTCGGTGGGCTGCAGCTTCAATCTCTTTCTTAATGCATTGAGATCATCATCTTTCTTCTTTATGAGGGCCTTAACACCTGTTGGATCACTAGGATCATGCCCTAAATCAACAATGATATCTTCAAGAGATTTTATTCTATTGTCCTTGGCTTTGGAGGACATCCTCTCAATGTCTAGCTGAGTATTGGTGTTTTTTAAAGACTCTTTCAGCTCATGGGCCAATGTGGCCTTTTCTACTAAGGTGGCATAGACCATCTCCCCAGCCTGCTTGTGGAGTTCAATCTGGTCCATGGGATGTATATCTTTAGCCAGGACCTCCACCCTTGTCTTTATGAAATCTGCAGCTGTCTTAGGCTGCGGCCCCTTGGGCTTAAAGTGACTGAATATTATTTTCTCTTCTTGGATGTCATAAACAGACATCAATCTCTCTTGCATGGCTGGTGTAGCATCTATGAACTGTTTATACACCTCAGCCCTCAATAGCTCATTTTGAGCCTTTATTTGTTTAAAGGAAGCCTTGGTGCTCTTTGGCTTCTTGCTCTGTTGTGATTGAGAGGCCACCTCCAAGCTAACCTGTAAATTTTGCTCCTGCTGAAAGGAGCTTGTCCCTGTGTGTTGGCTGCTCTCCCTGTCCTTTGCTGTAATGTTCAAGACATCTTCAGTAATGTCTTCCACCTCTGGGGAGTCTTCCCTTTTCCTTTTGGCCTCTGGCTAGTGGGAGGATCCACTGAGAGGCGTGGACTCTTCTCTTTGTCTTTTTACTCCCCTTTCTTCATGTGATGGGGTCTGCAGAACTGGGACAGTCAATGGTTGAGTTTGAGGTGGTGGTGTTTGTGTTGTAGGAGTTTCTGGCAGCCCATTCTGTGGCATACCAGTTTGTTCTTGTTGCTGGCCTGTTTCCTGCCCTGTTTTCTGCTCTGTCTGCTACTCTGTTTGCCCCTCTGTTTCCATATCTGTTTGCTGCTTTGTTTGCCCCTTTCCTGGTTCATCCTCTGCTTGCTACTCGGTTTGCCCCTTTCCTGGTTCATCCTCTGCACCCATTATGCCTGTGGTGCAGTCCTTGTAACTGAGGTCCCTAGTCCTACTGAGTAAGGCACCCTGAAGGGTACCTGCTGCACAAAATCTAGGTCAATTGTCTTCTCAAGCTCTTTGACATTTTTAAGCATTCTTTCTTCCTCAGTTAGGCTCTCAACTAGAGTGTCCGGCTACCATTCTTGTAAGTTGGCATACTTTTCTATGTGTGGGTATTGGCAATGCTTAATAGCTAGGAGCCTATACTTATTTCTTCTAGCAGAGATGAAACCTTGAGGGTCATAAGGGACCCATCGAAAACTATAGGACAGCTTGTAATTGTCCTTAAGGATCAAGTCTGCAGCTTCCCATCCTTCCTTCTTGTTCATGATGAAGGGGCCCATTTCATTTTTGAAATTAAGGTGGGCCTTTTTCTTGGAGCTATGGGAGTGGGTGAGGTCTGACTGAATTAATTGCCTGTAATACTCCAAGGCAAACAACCTCATAGGTACGTATTTGGGGAGCCTGTATGGACAGAGCTCACATCCATAGACCCTGAATATAGTATGGTGTTCATATAGGTAACCAGTCACCTATTTTGTTATTTTAGAAAGATGCAGAGCTTTCTTTATCTCACTTAGATATCCTGGGAGGAGGGGACTTATCACATGCAAGAATTGGTATACAACTGGTCAACAAATTCACAGTAGGTATAGGGTGAGATTTGTGACCTTGTGATAAATGAGTCCAGAAGATAACAGATCTTCTCTCCCCTGTATGATCCAGCCTTCTGATGTAGCATGGGAAGGCTTCAGAATGATAAAACATGAACAGATGGTAGATGTAAGCTGAGTATCTGAAGACCCCTTGTCTGTCCACTTTGGTCAATTGATCATGAATTTTATTGGCTATGAACTTAGCAAAGTTATACTTTCGGGCAGGGGGTTGGTATGGGTTGTAAATAGACAACAACACTAGCATGGCTTTATCCACATGCTCACTGTTTTGGTATCCCAACACATAGGCTATCATGTCTAGTAACAACCTGCCTACATCATTGAAATGTTCACTCAGATAAGGAGGTGGCTCTATAGTCTGGCACTCAGGTCTCATGAAGGTCCTGATGACCTTTTGCAGCTCTTCACTGGGCATCTTGTCACCAGCTTCCAGCAAATAATTCATGGAGAATGGGATCAGCAACTCTGTCTGATCAAACTGTAACATCTTGTTTATGGATTCAGCATTTATGTAAAAGAGGATCCTGCCTGATGGGGTGCTGACAGCTCTGTGCTGGAAATTATAGTGTTCAGCACAGAGGTGAATGATTTCGGGGAAAACATTCACAGCTGGGAGACAGTAATAGGGCAGGTTTGACTCCCAAATCCCATGTGTACCATGCCCATCCTTATAGTCTTCTCTCAGTCGACTGAAGGTCTGCAAGAAGTCCCTGTTTCCTTCAAAGTCCCCAATGAGACAATCCTTGTCAACTAATGGCAAGGCCTCCAGCTCCTTATTTGTTTGACTTTGTGAGGCCACACTGATGGATGAGGTTGCAGGAGATGCCATGATATAAGCTAATCTGTACAGGTAGGGGTAATGGTTTGACAAGTCCTTAAAGACTTTTAGCTGCAGGTCAACTATTAACACAGTCTGGTGCCCTTCTTTTAGTGGAAAATGCAAGCTGGCTTTTGTAGTTTTCCGCGGAATTCTCACGAATGTGAGTTGCTAATGACAAGGTGCAGAGATAGTGAGGTTCTTCTGGTAAGAATACAGGTGGCCTGTACTTGGCAAAAGGGAACAATGCCGAGCACCTCGGGGGCAATCTTGGGGTTTTTAGCCCGTGGAACGAGCACTCCACTATCGAATTGGGGTTTAGGGGTGGTGCAGATTACTTGGGTTTACTTTAGGTAACAGGCAGAGCTGAATTCAGGAGTTTAGCAGTGTTTAATGGTGAATTTTTACAGAGAATTGAAATGCATGGGTGAAGTGGGAAATTGGCTAAATACCTGGAAAACTAGCTTGGACGCTTGTGAGCTGAGCTGTGGAGGCTTAACGCTGTCGAATTGTGGACTTGCAACGGTTGAAATCTTGAATTTGTTGGCTGGAGAAAAAATTTCGCGGCAGCTGGTCGACAACGGCTCCTTCTTTTGCGCATGAAAATGACTTAAAACGGCTCATTTGGTCGTTTATAAAGTTAAATTTTGGAAAAAGTGCACATTTGGTGCTTTTCCGCCAATGACGTCATGGTGGGGCCCAGGTACAGAAGTGACGTGGCGCTGAGGTGTGAGCCAGGGTGGCAGGACACGGTGGCGGGTAGATGCGGTGGCAGGGCTGCGTGGAGGGCCGCGTGGAGGGCCACGAGACGCGGGGGTGGGCAAAAGTGAGGTGACGTCAGGATGACGTGAGCGTGACGTAGGAGAGAGGGTGGTAACCGGGATGGCGGTAAGCGGGTTCCCCACACCACCTTTGGGCAAAGGCGGCATCGGGGAGGGGGGCTCCGAACAACCCCAGCGCCCGCCACGCGTCCCTGTACGGGACGGAAAACCACTTTCCCCGGACGCTAAAGGTCGGAAGGTCGGGGAGTGAAATTGACCGCCCACCGTAAGATCTGGGCGGTGAAGATCGGACAGCTGGCGGGTCCTCCGACTGGTCGTGCAAGTTGGGAAGGGGCCCGCCAGTCGATTAAAATATTCATTTAAATATTTCGGGCGGAGAACCTTGGGATAGTGGGTTTTGTGGGTTTTTTCGGGTTTTCTCACAATTTCAAAAGGGGTTATGGGTAGAAGGGGTTTTGTAGGGTGTTTCTTTGCAAATGAAGGCTTAATGAGTGAAATGACTTGGAATAGGGAGAGAGGTGAAAAGGAGGTTCATCAAAGTGACCAGGTGTCATTTTGATCCCTTTTTAAAAGAGCATATGGCTAAAATGCCAAGGGGAGGGATATTTATACATTGTTTGGGGTTTATACACCATGGTGTTAATACTAGTAGGGGAAAGGTAAGATAGGGGAGTTACATAATAGGATTAGAGGTTAATATGGATGAAGGGAAAAATGTAAAAGAAGACCAATACAACTAAGTTTTCTTGAAAACAACTTAGTATAAAGAGTAGATCAAAATGAAAATATTTTTGCACAAGAAATGTGGCTTGTAAAGGCCATAAGAACCACCATAAAGCTTTGAATCTCTTTTATGTACACAACTTGTGAAGGGGTGTTAGTAATGAGTGATATACAAATGGAAAATGGAAGTTAGTCATGCTGCACTGTGTTGCTTTGCCTGTACATGGTTAGCAAAGTTGATCTTGGAAGAAACACCACTTCTGCAACCCCATCTACCTACCCAACTATTTTTCCTAGCATTTTTTATTTCTTCTTGTAGGGTGCACTTAGACTTGCAGACCCTTTATGTGCCCTTTCTTTTCCATTGGCTTTTTCCTTTGATTTCCTATCTAGCACTACCCTTATTTCTTCCAAGGACCCAGATTAAGCAGTTGGGAACCTTAGATTCTCTGCCTAACTACTGATCTGCCAAGATTAAACAGTTTGGACAGATTTCTTTCTCTATTCTACAACAGAAAATTGAAACATGGCATGATCCAAATTAGACTGTTGGACCATCCATCAAAATTTAATAGATATGAAGGCATGTACACACCTTGCATTTTCTTGAAAATATGGGATCTTTGTACCAGCAAAGCAGAGCATATTTGGCATTTGAATTTGCCAATCATGAAATATGAAACCTAT
>APFE030371458.1:114964-145512 GCA_000404065.3 Pinus taeda | reverse complement strand
GGAGGTGAGATAAGGGTGTGAGGAGGTCCAGGGCTTGGTGGATGGAGCTGAGGAGTGGTGAGGATGGTTGGATTTGTTTAAGGAGGGGTAGAGCAATGTTGCACAAAAATAGGAGAATTAGGGCAAAGCGAGCGAATGTGGAAAACGTAAGGCAAGAATCCGTGTTAGAGGATGGAGCAGGTGGGATTGATGGAGTATGGGAAAATAGAGAAGTATTACAGGTGCTCTGCAAGTTATTTCTTAAACTAAACAAACAAAGACTTGGAAAATCAAGGACCTAGTTACTTTAGCCTAATCTGACCTAGATAACAGCAAAGAAAAGGAACATAAGTTTATTTGCAACGAAATCATGTGAAATAAATATGCAACTAAGTAATCATAAACCTGAGCATGTAGCACAACTGGTATCAACTTCTGCAAATGAGAATCTAACATTAATAATTGCATGGTGAAGCAAAGACAATGTTTTTGGTGGCAGCAAGGTCACCTTGGTCCCAGCTCATGATCCCACTGAGGAAGAGGTGAGATCAGAGGTGCTTGATAGCTTTTTCTGAAGATCTTCTTTGTTATGAACCTATCAAATCAATCTGACATGAAAAAGCCTTTAACCATAAAAAATGATCTAGGCAACCAAGCAAGATTTAAATCTACTTAACAGAAATTATTCTGCAAAAAAAATAACAACGAATAACATTACACGAAGGAAGCCTTGGCACTTGGGTTGGGCCCAACCCCAAGAGCTACAGGCTCCTAAGAAGAACTCATAACTGATGCCAAATAGATCTACTTTCCATTATTCAAAAATAACCATGTCACAAAGAAAGTTGTATAGCAGCAGCTACAAAATTAGCTGAAAAATAACAACACTATAGTGCAAGATACAACTATTCAAAAAAGTAACCTACGAAGGCTGGAAGCCTTCCTATTTATGCACTACGAGGGTCTCCAATAGCTCTCCTCAACTCAAGGGGCTCGGCTGCTCAAACTACCAGTGATCAACCACTTTACACAAGACTGCTCGGCTGCCCTTGGGAATCTTTTTCGGTGGCTTGCTAAACTTCGAGCTGAGGGTGGAGATTTCAAGGAAGGGCCTTTTAATGTAGGAGACATCCTTACTACGAATCCTCACCCTTGTTCCTTCATGCTTGGCTGTCATCTGGCTCATAATTGCTTTGCCTTGGTCCAAAATTTGTCCAAAAATTTGCATTAACAACGTGTTAGCCTTCTTGGTCAAGTGACTATCCTCATTCGTTCAACTAACATAAATATACTCAAAAAACATGCATAAACTATGAAAAATGGTGGATTGACGAAGAACAGTTAGGAAAAATGAGCCCAATAAGTTACCCAATTCCGAGGCTCATCACATGGATGTCCAATTTCTCTTTTGGGCCGACCTATCCTTTTGTGCACATGTGGGCTTTAATTAAAAAATATACTTTCCCTTGTCCAACATGAGCACTTCAATAGTCAAAATTGGTCCTTTTGAAAAGAGGAATTTGTCCCATGATTGGAATTTGTCACTAAGCTGCCAAATTAACACTCTCTCTCAGCTAGGGATAAATTCCAACTACATCATGTAATCATCGCAAGTATCCTGTTGCCAAATCATATATAATCTCAAGTATATTGGAATCAACTGATGCCACTGCTCATCTCTGTTCAATTATGCTTATCCCTTCTTATCTCTTGATTGTCTTTTCTCATATGCTAAACATTCTCGTATCTAAAGGAAGGATAATTTGACATTGGAGGGGAGTGATCCAAGTCCGTGTGTGAAGAAGGACCCTTCTAAGACCTTTTACTTTCATGATGTGTTAAAATTCATTTTTAAAAGAACATTAACGAATACATTTGCATGCGTAAAAGAAGAGGAATATAACAATCATCAACACATAAAAACTTAATCCGTTGATAACGGATTTCATCGAGGAGGGAATACGTCTCTGGGCCCCGATGTTAAGATGGTGTACGCCGCTGCATTAAGTGCTGTCAATAATGGTGATGTACATAGAGATGATGTCTTGATCATACAAGGAAAAATGCTTTCATGCAGGAGTGGCTCTAAGAGATGTTCCACAACTAGAACTCTCAATCAAAAGACTCCTATCAGTATGATACAAAAACATGCACGGTGAGCATCCCGCCAACACGGCACAAAAGGGATGTCAAAAGAAAACACATGCATGATAACAAAAAGAGTATCCCAGCAACATACAACAAGAGATCTCAATGAAAAACATTATAAGTTATGACATAAAGTACATCACATAAAAGATTCCGCATGAAATCAAGAAAAGAATGATGACAACATGTAATCAACAAGATCCTGCATCAACATCAATCAAGGATATGTAAAACATAATGCAGAAAGAAGAAGTACATGAACACATCATATACCTCACAACCAAGGGCCATTTGAAGAAGTGGATGTCTCACTGCTGAAGTTGCTTGGACCATTTCCTCAAGGCATCGATCTCATGAAGATGGCTGCTCGCACAAGAATGTGGACATCTGCATTAGCACTTAGAAAAGTGACTAGAAGAAGAAATGAGAAAATAAGAAGTCTGAAGACACCATCAGATTGTTGGCGTCGAGTAGTGTTGAGTCGACTGTCCAAAATCTGAATTTTGAGAAGTTGAGAATTCTGGGCTCAAGGAATCTTCTAAATTCCCCTGGGATTCTTCAAAGATTCTGTTCCATGGATTGACTGGAAATCTACAACTTAGATGGCGAATCTGATGTCACCATTATGATCCCTGCGGAAAACCATGAAAAACAAGTATAAACTTGACTATATTCTGAAATTTCAAAATTTTACTTCCTTGGGAAAATTTCATGGCTCATGGTTCCACTCCATGTTTTTGCTGAAATCATGGTTCCACATGCATTCTGGAACTAACTGGAAAATGAAAACCTCTAATGAAGAAATTAACAACACCATTGTGTTCGTAGTGATGAGAGGTGTAAAAACCATATAAAACTTGTCAAAGTGAAAATTTTTCCCTATTGCAAAATTCATGGTTCCTGCATTAAAATATTAATTAATCTACCTTGAAATTCGTGCCTACATTTTGCCTCGAAATTCATGCCTGCAGTCTCTCTCCTCCTCGAATTGTGTGCAAAGGGAAAAGTCTGAGTTTAAATAAAACTCATCGGTGTATTTTCCAAGGTAAAGCGATTATGGCTCAATGGTAAAAGAGGGCATTGGTTGAGGAGAGTTCGGGGGATCAAATCTCGCCCCTCCATAGATAAACCTTTTATAACCATAAACCCCCAAAACCTTATATTATGCCTTATCAACGTATATATTAATACATATAGCAGTGCGCAAAAATCACAATCAGCAGTCAATCCAAGGATCGACGCTTATATTGGCGCAAAATGTGAGGTCCCGCCGATATCCATATCGACGATCGCATTCATTGGCGGTCGAATCAGCATAGACATAGGGTGCCGGCAGGTTTATCGGCCCGATTTACAGGATTTCCCCAATATATCGATGAGGGGAATTGTAATAGGTACGGCTTTTAGGGTTTGGGCTGGGTCCACTGCCGATGGCCCGTGCCTGCCCTTCAATATATATTATGGTTATAACATATGGTTGTAAGTCTATGCGAGATATGTGGAAGAGGGTTCGGTAGAGGTTATTACCACTGATCCCAATCCCATATAGAAATGTGATTTGTAGTAAGGCCATTTTAAAGGGTTCGGCATGGGTTGTTGCCGCTGTCCAGAAACCATGTTTTATTGTTTTTATATAGTTATTTTAATAACTATATATTAGAACAATTTTAGTTATATGGTTATTTAATACCCATAAAAATGATTTTGTCTCTTATGCATGTTTTAGGATACAAATGAGAAAAAACCAAGTGTCAATGGCTGATGGGCTGCCATGTGGGTCCCCTTCTGCTTACTGGGATGCCATGTGGCATGCTATGGGCCCCACTTTTCCCCTGTCATGTTAGACTTTGAAGAGCTCTATCTTTCGCATACGAGCTCGGTTTGACGAACCGTTCACACCTCCATGATCAGGACGATGGGGTCATCGATTTTGTCTTGGTTCAAGTGCAATCCAAACACTTTGATTTTTGAGCCATCTTTGTCCTGCGTGTCTCTCTAGAGCCACTTGGATCAATCCTCCCCACTGAGGAGCTTTTGGTCCTCCAAAAGCATGGAAAATAATCTGCATCTTTCTCTGTACCTTGTCGGCATAAAAAATGTCCTGAAAAGGTCTCGCTTCCATCTCCTTCACCTTTGTTCTTCGGAGCCTTAAGCAACGAGTCGACACCTGCTACTTCTGCAACCTGTAGTACATTGTTTGCACATCACATGCTTTGAATAGTATGACCAAACTAAATACCCAAACATCCCATACTTGCCACGAGTTTATAAAACATACTCAGTTGTTAAGTTTACAACAAGATGGACGTAATACCCCAGCTATGACAACAAGGCCAACTCATCATGGTTGCTTCAAAAAGTGATGGAAAACACATTGTCACTGCAACACATGATTTAGATACATAAGGCCAAACATTATTGTTTTGAGAAGTGATGGAAACATAACATCACTTTCAAAGTTTTGACATGTGACTCAAAATACAACTCAAAACATGACCAAACATCATTGTTGCTGACCAAGTGATGGAAACACATCATCACTTTTACACTTTAAAAATGCAAAAAATGATTTACAAAAGAATGATCATGAAATGACATCATGTCAAAAAAACCACTTTTCACTTATCAATGTGAATGGGTCACCTCCTTGAGGTGGTTTTTCTTGTCGAACAACTACTCTTCCTAGTTCATGCACCGACACTTTGTCTTTAAGGCACTGTTCTGGATGGAGCCTCCAACAAGTGGCTCTTTGATGGCCATTTCAGTGGCAATGAATGCAGTAGGCTTTCTTCCTCCATATCTACTTAACGTGTTTCTTTTCATGCTGTTGAGAGGGTTTTCCACGCCTCATGAGTGCTACCATTCTTTTCCAACACTTGGAAAAGGTATGGTTAGGTAAACCACAAAAAGTGCATGTTTTTCGATGCCTTTGTCTTCGTTCATTATTAACAACATGATCAAAATGAACATTCGAAGACCGAAAATGGTTATACCTTCCTTTGTTGTTTCTGATGTCAGCATGGTGATGAAAGCTTGCCTCAGCACTCTCCTTGCAATGGAAACTACCATGGGATGATGGGGATGTTTTCCCATCATTCTCTTTCCTCAACGATGTCTCAAACAAATCTAACACCTTTGAGCACTCTCCTCTGGTGTATCTCGAGCCTGCAAATCGATGTTCATGCACACCCTCCAAAGGTTGAGTTATGCCTTGGTTGTTAGCACCAAGTTCTTTCTCCTCGTGCCTTATCCTTGTAAGGAGCCTCATGTTTGTCCTTGTAATGGGGATCTCCAAATCTCCAATAGACATCATACTATGAGAAGATGAAACCGAAAGGAAATCAACATCTCTTACCTTCTCTTTCGATTTGGAAAGAACTGATGAGGGCTGCTCATCATTTATTGTTGGTGGATCGCTAACTGCCTCAACGCCTTCCCCAACTTCTTTCCTGACATACCCAAGTCGTACTCGACACAATAATTCCTCTACTTGGATGGGGTTGAAAATGCCTTGGCCATTAACGCCCAAGCCTTTTCCTTCATACCCCATTCTCTTCAACAATTTGGAGCCAATTCCTGTGGTATGATTTTCAAACATAATGAAATCATCATCAGGAAACACACATGAAGATGGAGAACTACTTTTTACCTCACATGGGTCTCGCCGTAGCTTTTCCAAGGCCTCGTCTTTTACTTGCAGCTGTAGTAGAAAACTTTGTTTCTCCTCTTTCTCTTCATGTAAGCGCATCTTCAATTCATCATTCTCTATTTGAAGATTATGTTTATTTTGCTTCAGTTCCTCCATGGCCTCTTCTGTGGCTTTCCACTGAAGCTGTAACCACTCCTTTTCCTCTGTTTCTTTCTGTAGAGTTTCATACACAATTTCCACTTTCTTGGAAATGTTAAGCATGGTCTCGTACATTGCTCTTTCATCCTTTGTCATTGTTCACGGTGCAATTCACATCAATGTAAAGACCGCTCTGATACCACTTGATCCAGGTCTGGGTGTGAAGAAGGATCCTTCCAAGAACTTTTACTTTCATTATGTGTTAAAATTGCTTTTTAAAAGAACATTGACGAATACATCTGCATGCAGAAAAGAAGAGGAATATAACAATCATCAACACATAAAAACTTAAGCCGTTGATAACGGAGTTTGTCCAGGAGGGACTACGTCTTTGGGCCCCAGTGTCAAGATGGTGTACGCTGTTGCATTAAGTGTTTTCAATAATGGTGATGTACATAGAGATGATGTCTCAATCATACAAGGAAAAATTCCCTCACGCAGGAGTGGCTCTAAGAGATGTTCCACAACTAGAACTATCAATCAAAAAACTACTATCAGTATGATACAAAAACATGCATGGTGAGAATCCCGCCAACATGACACAAAAGGGATGTCAAAATAAAACACATGCATGACGATAACAAGAGTATCCCAACAACATACAACAAGGGATCTCAAAACATAACATGATAAGTTATGACAGAAAGTACATAACATAAAATATTCCATATCAAATCAAGCAAGGAATCATGACAACATTAATCAACAAGATCCTGCATCAACATCAATCAAGGATTTGTACAACATAATGTAGAAAGAAGAAGTACATGAACACATCATATACCTCACAAACAAGGGCCATCTGAAGAAGTGGATGTCTCACTGCTGAAGCTGCTCGGACCATTTCCCTCAAGGCATCGATCTCATGAAGATGGTTGCTTGCACAAGAATGTGGACATCTGCACTGACACTTAGAAAAGTGACTGGAAGAAGAAATGAGAGAATAAGAAATCTGAAGACACCATCGGATTTGTGGCATCAAGTAGTGCTGAATCGACTGTCCAAAATCTGAATTTTGAGAAGTTGAGAATTCTAGGCTCAAGGAATCTTCTAGATTCCCTAAGGATTCCTCAAAGATTATGTTCCATGGATGGACTGGAAAGCTACAACTTAGATGGTGAATCTGATCTCACCATTGGGATCCCTGCAGAAAACGATGAAAAACATGTATAAACTTGACTATATTATGAAATGCCAAAATTTTACCTCGGGAAAATTTCATGGCTCATGGTTCCGCTCCATGTGTTTGCTGAAATCATGGTTCCACGTGCATTTTGGAGTTGACTGGAAAATGCAGACCCCTAATGAAGAAACGAACATCACCATTGTGTTCATGGCAATGAGAGGTGTAAAAACCATATTAAACTTGTCAAAGTGAAAATTTTGTCCTCTTGCAAAATTCATGGTTCTTGCATTAAAATATTAATTAATCTGCCTTGAAATTTGTGCCTGTAGTCTCTCTCCTCCTCAAACTGCGCGTAGAGGGAAAATTTTGAGTTTAAATAAAACTCATTGGTAGATTTTCCAAGGTAAAGCGGCTATGGCTCAATGGTAAAAAGGGCATTGGTTCAGGAGATTTCAGGGGATCAAATCCCGCCCCTCCATAGATAAAATTTTTATAACCATAAACCCCGAAAACCCTGCATTATGCCTTATCATTGCATATATTAATACATATAACATAGCACATAAATCACAATTGGCAGTCGGTACAAGGATCGACGCTTATATCGGCGCGAAATGTGAGGTCCTGCCAATATCCATATCGGCGATTGCATTCATCGGCGGTCGGATCGGCATAAACATATGCTGCTGGCAGGTTTATTGGCCCGATTTATAGGAGTTCCCAATATATCGGCGAGTAGCATTGTAATGGGTACAACCGTTGGGGTTTGGATTGGGTCCATTGCTGATGGCCCGCACCCGCCCTTCAATATATATTATGGTTATAACATATGGTTGTAAGTCTATGCGGGATGTGTGGAGGAGGGTTCAATGAAGGTTATTACGGCTGATCTCGATCCCATATAGAAATGCGATTTGTATTAAGGTCGTTTTAAAGGGTTCGGCGAGGGTTGTTGCCGCCGATCCCGAAACCATGTTTTATTGTTTTTATATAGTTATTTTAATAACTATATATTATAGCAATTTTAGTTATATGGTTATTTAATACCCATAAAAATGATTTTGTCCATTATGCAGGTTTTAGGAGACAAATGAGAAAACGCCAAGTGTCAATGGCTGATGGGCTGCCATGTGGGTCCCCCTTTGCTCACTGGGATGCCATGTGGCATGCTGTGGGCTCCACTTTTCCCTTGTCATGTTAAACTTTGAAGAGCTCTATCTTTCGCATAAGAGCTTGGTTTGACGAACCGTTCGTACCTCCATGATCAGGACAACGAGGTCTTCAATCTGGTCCCAGTTCAAGTGCAATATAAACACTTTGATTTTTGAGCCATCTTTGTCCTGCGTGTCTCTCTAGAGCCACCTGGATTAGGGAGCCTAAGATACCACCCTCTATATATCAGGGAGCCACTAATACCACCTGAAATAACTGCCAGTGGGGAGCCCAATGCTATCACATGGGAAACATCAAACAACTTATCATTAGGGAGTCTTGCTCAACCTGGAAAGACATAAAAGAGCACACCTCAACCTAGAATCCAATGACAATGAGGAAGGTCCTATTGAAAACTCTCACCTCATGTCTATGATAGTGGGAAGGTCCTATGGGACACTCTCACCCCAAGTCATCTCATCAAATAATAGGTGAGATACAACTTACTAAGAAAGGATCACAACCATCCTATTACCTGTTGATTTTCCCAACAATGACACACAATAATAATGTGATATAACACCTGCATCATAATTATATTGGGTTGTACACCTATAGACACTCTCTCAACCCATTGGATAGAAGGGCAATGGTATTCCCAACAAGACCAACCTATTGGTATGATGCCAACTTAGGTATACTTTGCATAGACTAAGATAGGGGAGCAATGTCTCTGACCCTATGGGTAATAGATAAGGGTGATACCTTATTGTCGAGAGATCCCTCAACCCTAGGAGCCCTCCATCTCAATTCCACACCCTGGGAGTTTAGATAGGGTGGAAGAGTTGGCTTAATTTCCTTGATCGACCTTGCTCTCTATAGATCAGAAACATATCATCATGCCCATATCTGGTATCGTCTTAAACAATTCACTAAAGAATTCAATCATAATGTCTCAATAGCAGCAGTATTTTGTTCATGCAGGACATCAAATCAAATATTATATTAGAACACATATATATATATCACAAAAATGATACCTTATTCGTCCTCCCTCTCACGGAGGTGGAAAACAAAATTCTAATCTTATTTCGTATGTAAGCACTAACTCAATATACGAAGATATCTCAATCCCAAATATATACAAGATTCTATGCCAATCAGATCCCACTTTTTATTATCACAATGTATCACTGTGACATCTAGAACATGTTCAAAATAGCTTTCCAAAGAGTTTCTTCAACCTGCCTCACAACTAGCCATGCTAGCAACATCACACTCAACCTCATCCATTCTCTAATCTGTGGACTTCTCATCCAAAATATCATGACAAATCTTATATTAAAGCAACACCCAAATGTGCTAATCTCATTAATAATGATCCCAAACAACATTACTACATCCATGCAATCACATATCATAGAAATAATATCTCAGACCAAAAATTGATTGTCCAATGCAGATATATCGAAGTGTGCTTGGCGGAAATCCAATGTGTATGGAGTGGCTCAACCATGAATTGACTCATATTGTTCTATGCAAAACCTATATATACGAATGAGAGTTCACACAGAACATCAATGCTTCAATCAACTATCAGTTGCCAAGTCAGGTTCAACAATAACTCTGCATAACTTCTTGAAATTCAATCAGAGTGTACAAGGATTTGCATTTCCACTTTCCAAAAACTCTTAAATAGCTTCTCATTATATATTTTAATTTCAAACTTCGGAAAGTAATTCATCATGCCATGATTCTTTATTTCGTACTTCAGAGGCCAAATACCTCTTACTTTGATCATTAGAGGCTCATTACCTATCAAGAATTTACAATCAACATATAAAACCAAAATCAAAGGCATACCTTGGACCAATTTCAAGTAGGGTTTTGGATCGACACATCCTTCAAGATTTACTATGTAGCTGTCAATGTGGACATACTAGGCTTGGGAAGCTTGCTTCAAACCATACAATTCTATCTACAAACATTATACTGATCAAACCAATATACTCATCCTTACACAAATGAACACTTTGAACTCAAATCAACTAAGTCATCTTATTAAGCCTTAGATGCCAAATCAAAACTAATATCAAAGTCATAAAAGTTTCTGCCAATGTCATTGTGACAAACTCTTCAGACAAGGTGTCAACTAGAGTTCACATCCATATACCAAGTTATGATTTTATCTATGGTCATGTCAACAAGTTGTTATTAAGCAATATCAAACTCCATCAGGCCATCCACATAATCATAATATGAATTATTTTTGTCATTATACATCAAGAACAAGTCATATAAGTTTCATGCATTTATATTGAGATCACGACACATTGAGTCACAAATGTTTATACTTCAACCAATTTTCCAAAGCCAATGATTCCAATATAGAATCACTATTGAATACCAATATTATTCATTGAAAAATCACTATGCCCACATAGCACTTTCATCAAGGCCAATCATCAGTTATTAAGTCAAAACCTATTTTTTTATCACTACGAATCCAATCAATCCATAAGCCAAAAAATATCTATGAACTATCAAGCATCATGTCAAATCTCCAATACTTATAATCTATATTAAAATAATAAGCCAGATCTTGTCAAACCCTTGCAATTCCTATCAAATACTGTCATATATATCTTCAATGATCAAATCAAAATAACATACTGATATGCATACTCCAGTCCCCCGCAAACACAAGTTTAATCAATGCATTCATATTCTTTATAGTAAGTTAAACATTCAAACTTCCTTGCTCATAGGAATCTCTATTGTCTTCTCCATATCTGTAGGAATATCATACTCCATGTGTGCTCTTGGTTTTATGCATAGGGATTTAGACTTTGTGTCCTACATGCACAACTACACCCATAGGCTTTCTTCCATGTGGTTGGGAGGCCTATAACCAAACTCTTAAGGTTTTCTACCAATGGTTTGGGTTTAGACTAGGAGAAACATTCGCTTCTCACGCCATAAATTGATGCCGACTAACAACATCAAATATTTGTCTATTTATGTCAAAAATATTACTTCAACAATAATGGATCTTCTGTACATTTAATGCAAATGATAATAGGTGTAGGGATCCTATGGAGAGTTTCTCCCTCTGAATGGGAAGCCACTTCAGTTATCATCATTCAAAACATCAACATGTCTATCATTACTGTCATGCATCAACATAACTGTTAGATCATAAAATCAAACTATATCAGGTTCTAAAAACATATATTCATCATGGTCATAACATGTTTGTATAAGCTACTTCATCATCACATGTGAACATGAAATAAAAATTTCATCAAGGGTAGATGACAAGTGTATCATCATACTTCAAGAATCATAACCACTACATCACTTCTTTATTATAATTATCCAACCATCAAGATAAGGCATCCAATTTTACCATATGTCATAATTACTAATATTATCAATGTAATAGCTTCTCGTTGATTTCCTAAGTAAATAAATAAAAATAATAAGACTAAGGTCACATGACACATATTCCAAGCTGAATGTTGGGAAAAAACATAGTGATGGGGATCACTGGTGATTAATTAATGGCTATGGAAATTTGAAAAGGCATTTGAAAAGGCAAAGTAACATTTATTAACATTTTATTTATGAAAATAATGGAAAATAGCAGAAAAGGAAGGTGAATGGTCACATAATTTCATGTGAATAAAATTGAAGGAAAAAAAGAGGAAAATGAAGAAAATAGAAGTGTCAATAATAAAAATGCTTATGAGGACTAGTTCACAACCTTTTGTCAATTTTAGCTTGGAGCTCTTTTCTATTCTCTCAATCTCATAGTCTTGCACACTTAGAGAAATCTTGGAGCATTGTTGGAGCATGCTTGGAGCACTCTAGTTTTCATTGGATTTGGACAAAAAAGGCAAAGGAAAGTGGGAAAACGAAAGAGAATAGTGGGATCAATTACTACAATAGGATTGCTTTTCAAGTATCGACTTGCATGTATGATTTCCTTGCTAGTTTTGACATGCATGGTATATGCATGTGGTTATTTGGTTATGATCTGTCATTGGCATGGATGATTGCTTGGATTGATAGTGGTTTTGCCTAGCCTTGCCATTTCCTATGTACATATTCCCGTCCTTGTCTTTTTTGTTTGTTTCATTTTCTTCATGTCATGTCTTATCCCTTCTTTCCTTGTTTTGTTTTGTCCTTCTATGTATATAAGACCTTATGTGAAAGTGTTTTGTCTAGTTTTGAACAACTTGGAAAAGGTTTTGAAGGGCTTTTTGATATCCAACAACACTTGGTTAACTTTCAATACTTCTTGTTTGTTTGAGTTTGATATGCTTAAGGACAATGATGTCTGAATGGAAAATACGATCCATTCGAAAGGGAAGCTTTGAGCAGAACCATGATACCTATATCTATGTTAGGATCTTCATTTCTTGACTTGGTATTGTAATTGAATGGTGTTTTGCATGTTGATCCAATCAATTAGAGAAGGGAAAGGAGAGAATTAAAGGCGGGCATACTAATTTCATAGGTATATAATAGTCTTTGAAGGAATAACCTCTTTTTCTCTCAATAAGTTGGGATGCCTCTTCCAGTGTGGTGATATAAACGTTGATAAAATGCCAATGAGCATATTGTGTTAAGTTTTTGATCCGAATATAAAATGGCATCCACCCATGTTATTCATCCACTCATGGAATTTACCCATGGTATTGTAAGTGGCATCCACCCATGGTATTGTAAGTGACATCCACCCATGGTATTCATTCACCCATTTTATTTGCCCATGGTATTGTGACATCGAGACATGGTATTCATTCACCCATGGAATTGACTCGTGGTATTTCTGGGTCTTGCCAATTTCTACCGCAGGTTCGTGTTGGGATTTTCTCATATCTCTTGGCCCTTGAGTCAAGTCACCAAGGGAGGAGTGAAGGAAAAATTCTTTTGGTCTGAATCTCAACAGAAGGCATTCATAGAGTTGAAAGATCGCCTCTGATCGGCACTAGTGCTCACATTAACAAGCTTGCAACAACCATTTGAGGTTGAGACAGATGCCTCTGACTATGCTATTGGGGTAGTTCTTACTCAACACGGGCATCAAGTGGCATATCATAGTGAGATACTTTTAGACACAGTCCAGAAGTATCCCACTTATGACAAATAGATGTGTTCCATGGTGCAAGCCTGCTGACAATGGAAGCATTACATTTTGGGGAAGGAAACAATCATCCACATAGACCACCGGCCCTTGCAGTTCATACAGACCCAGGGGAAATTACAGAATGATGACCATCAGAAGTGGTACACATACTTGTAGCAGTTCCATTTGAAAATTAAGTATAAGAAGGGCAACACCAATAATGGTGCAGATTGCCTTAGTCAACCACCGACCATGGCGTTAACCACCCTACTCAAATCTTGTGGGAATGAGACTTCTGATTGGTCACTTCTCTACAAAAGTGACCCAGAATTCAGCCACACATACCAGACACTCTTGAAGGGTCACCATGTTCCATATTTTCACCACTAGGATGCCCTGTTATGCCACCTGGGTAACCTTTGTGTTCCTTCAAGTGAGCGTTCCAAGATGATTTGGGAAGCACACTACAGTTAGACTGCTGGGCATTTCTAGATCAAGAAAATGGTGGCAGTACTGCAGAAGTATTTCTATTGGCCGAATATTTGACAGGATGTCGAGAAGTACATCAGATCATGCAATGAATTTGCCATTGCCAAACTGACCATCAAAAGCAAGGCCTCTATATCCTGCATCCTACCCCTAGTCGACCTTTGGAATCTATCTCCATGGATTACATGTCGAGCCTTCCTTCTACTAAGCATGGAAACGACTGTGTTTTTGTGCCCGTTGACAGGTTCTCGAGGATGGCCATTATGGTGGCTAGTAAGAAGAATATTACAACAGAATTCACTACTAAACTCTTCTTTGAATAAGTGTGGGTACACTTTGGGATCCCATAGTATATCATCTTATATCAGGACAATAGGTTCCTCAATACATTTTGGTCCAGTCTCTGGTCGATTCTAGACAATAAACTCACTAAGTCCACAACCTTCCATCACCAAACTGATGGGCAGACAGAGGTTGTCAACAGGATGATCATACACATTCTGTGGATGTACAACTCAAAGCATACATGCACATGGAATGAGAGCCTCCCCTATGTTCAACACAACTATAACCGGGCTCTGCACAGCTTGACTGGCCACATCCCTTTTTAGGCGGGCTTGGGATTCTAGCCACTATGTCCCATTGATGTGGCCATGCCATTTGCAGCTACTCAGGCAGATTTGGCTCATATCCAGTCTGAAACAGATAAGGCAAACAAATTCATTGAGCACATCCAAAATATTCGTCAGAAGGTCCATGACATTTTGGATAAATCAAATGCCAAGTACAAGTAGCGACATGATCAACATTGAGTGCCACACAAATTTCAGGTGGGTGACAAAGTCAAGTTGCATTTGCAAAAGGAATGCCTTACCAGAGCCTATCAGAAACTCAAACCACTCTGATATGGTCCTTACACCATTACCAAGATTGTGGGAGATAATGCATTTGAGCTCAGCATTCCCCCATTCCTTGGCCTGCACCCAGTGTTCAATGTGGACCACCTTCGACCATACTCTCCACCATTACTAGACACATCCGACATTGCAGAACAACTCACACCCACAAAGTTAAATCCAAATTGCATGGAACAAGCTGCAACTGATTATATCATGGACACATAGATCAAGCACACACGGTAGCAGAATATCCAATTGTATTGAGTTGTCAAAGCAGGCCAACTCCTTCACTAGGGCAATTGGCTCACCAGGGACCAAGTTCAGCAAAAGTTTCCTCATCTCATGGAGGAACTCAATGCAATGGGGACCATTGCTTCTTAAGGGGGGAGGAATGATCTAGGTGGATATTGGTGGCCACCTGCCAATTCCACTTGGACCCCCACCATTGTTTCTTTTAGCTTTTCAATGTCCTTAATTGTAGCACAATTTACTATTTTTTGTAGTTTTTCAGGTCCTGAACTTCCGGAGCCATTTTGAGGCCCTAAACGACATTTTTTGGGAAAATTGGGAGCAACATGGTTCCATGGACCCATGTTTCTCTTCCCAAAAGTTGTAGTCCTTAGATAGATATTTCTAACGAGATATTGTTCACGTCAAATGGAGATCATATGCTAAAGTTACGATCTCGGGAAGCTTATGTAGCAATTTACCCAAAACGGGGCCCATAGTTTGGCGCTTCATCTCCTAGGGTTAGGTTTTTGGATGTTTATGGTTTTCCATTATTTCTCAAAAATAAATTGGCCTTCAAGCCTCATTTTAATACAGTTGAGAGGCATGTAGCCACCACATCTCTTCTCAGAGATAAGCTGCCATCGCCCTAGCTAGTTTATTTCCATTTCTGTTTGTAAGCATATTTTAGTATTTGACAGTAATGAAATGAAGTATTATTTCTGCTGCATATCTCCATGTATGTGTATATCTGTAATTTGTTGCATTCCTGTTTAAATCTAGATCAGTTATTGTGTGGTATGGTCTTCATTCACCCATTGATCCGGATCTTGGGGGAGGCCCCCAAGATCTAAAAGATCGAAATGGATTTTGGGGGAGAGGTCCCCAAGATTTGAAAAATTGAAATTCTAGAGGAAAAAGAGGAGAATGCTCAATAAACAAAACCACATTTTTTTTTTATTAAAACGGAGAATAATATAAAAGCTACATTGGTGGACGAACTGTCCTTTTACAAAATGCGACTCGTTACTGATAGTATTTTTCAGTTACAATACCACAGGTCAATTCCATGGGTGAATGCATACCATGGCTCGATGTCACAATACCATGGGAAAATACCATGGGTGAATGAATACGATGGGTGGATGTCACTTACAATACCATGGGTGGATAAATACCATGGGTGGATGCCACTTACAATACCACGGGTAAATTCCATGGGTGGATGAATACCATGGGTTGATGCCATTTTCCAATCGGATCAATTTTCTTAAGGCTATATTGTTATTTGATTTAGATAATTGTATTTCATCATTTATATATTAAATTCACCCCACAACATCATAAAATTATCTAGATTTAGAACATTATTCAACAACATATGCAACTATATAGAAATAACATTATCATCATCAATGCAAAGAAACATAAAGGAACAATAGAAGAAAAGCATTCACACATAGAGACACTAGGATTGGTTGGAGACCAGGGAAAAACCCACTATAGGGAAAACCCTTTCAAATTCTTCTTCTTATTATATTGTCATTAAATGATTCAACACAAAAGAGTACAATGATCCATATCTTCAACCATAAGCCTATCTAGCAAAAAAAACTAAACAACATCCATGAGATGAACCCAATAATACTAATAATCAAAACCCTGGTTCAGAATCTTGCGATTAACTGTCATGGTCTTCAGTTAGCCGAACTTTGTGGCCAATTGATGAAATTTGCGGTCAACTATAAAACTAAAACCCTAGTTCCCAAGCGCATGCAGAGAGTGAAGTGTGTGTGGTTGAAACCCTTCAACCACATGCATGAACCCGTGTGCCTGTAATTATAGCCAAAAATTTCCTAAAGCATGCTTGTGGCTGGAAACCAAAACTCTAAATACACATGCAAGCTTGAGGCCCTGTAATCTCGGACTTGTATGAGCCAATCTCCATGTCCCAGCCTCAGACCCATGCGAGCCAAACCCAAAGAAGGAAGAATGATCATGATATACAAATAAGGATCACTTGACTTGTGTTTTATAGCCATCCATGGGTGTCCAATTTCTATTTTGGACCGACCTATCCTTTTGTCCACATGTGGGCCTTTAATTAAAAAATACACTTTCCCTTGTCCAACATGAGCACTTCAATAGTCAAAATTGGTCCTCTCAAAAAGAGGAATTTAGTCCCATGATTGGAATTTGTCACTGAGCTACCAAATTAACACTCCCTCTCAGCAGGGGAGAAATTCCAACTACATCATGTAATCATCGCAAGTATCCTATTGTCCAATCATATCTAATCTCAAGTATCTTGACATCAACTGATGTCACTGCTCATCTCTGTTCATTTATGCTTATCCCTTCTTATCCCTTCATTGTCTTTTCTCATATGCTAAACATTCTCAAATCTAAAAGAAGGATAATTTGACATTGGAGGGGAGCCTAAGCTACCACCCTCTATCTATCAGGGAGCAACTGATACCACCTAAAATCACTGCCAGTGGGGAGCCTGATCCTATCACATGGGAAACATCAAATAACTTATCATCAGGGAGTCTTGCTCAACGTGGAACCACATCAAGGAGCACACCTCAACCCAGAATCCAATGACAATGAGGAAGGTCCTATTGGAAACTCTCACCTCATATCTTTGATAGTGGGGAAGGTCCTATGGGACACTCACACCCCAAGTCATCTCATCAATTAATAGGCGAGATATAACTTACCAAGAAAGGATCACAACCATCCTATTACCTGTTGATTTTACCAGCAATGACACACAATAATGATGTGGTATAACACCTGCATCATAATTATATTGGGTTGTACACCTATAAACACCTTCTCAACCCATTGGATAGAAGTGAAGTGGTATTCCCAACAAGCCCAACCTATTGGTATGATGCCAACTTTGGTATACTTTGCATAGACCAAGATAGGGGAGAAACGTCTCCGACCCTATGGGTAATAGATAGGGGTGATACCCTATTGTCGAGAGATCCCTCAACCCTAGGAGCCCTCCATCACAATTCCACACCCTGGGAGTTTGGATAGGGGGAAGAGTTGGCTTAATTTCCTTGATCGACCTCTTTCTCTATACATCAAAAACATATCATTGTGCTCATATTTGGTATCGGCTTAAACAATTCACTAAAGAGTTCAATCATGATGTCTCAATAGCAGCAGTCTTTTGTTCATGCAGGACATCAAATCAAATATTATATTATAACACATATATATCACAAAAATGATACCTTATTTGTCCTCCCTCTCACGGAGGTGGAAAACAAAATTCTAATCTTATTTCGTATGTAAGCACTAACTCAATATATGAAGATATCTCAGTCCCAAATATATACAAGATTCTATGAAAATTAGATCCCACTTTATTATCGCAATGTATCACTGTGACATCCAGAACATGTTCAAAATAGCTTTCCAAAGAGTTTCTTCAACCTGCCTCACAACTAACCATGCTAGCAACATCACACTCAATCTCATCCATTCTCAAATCTATGGAATTCTCATCCAAAATATCATGACAAATCTTATACTAAAGCAACACCCAAATGTGCTAATCTCATTAATAATGATCCCAAACAACATTACTACATCCATGCAATCGCATATCATAGAAATAATATCTCAGACCAAAAATTGATTGTCCAATGCAGATATATCGAAGTGTGCTTGGCGGAAACCCAATGTGTATGGAGTGGCTCAACCATGAATTGACTCATATTGTTCTATGCAAAATGTATATATGCGAACGAGAGTTCACACAGAACATTAATAATTCAATCAACTATCAGTTACCAAGTCAGGTTCAACAATAACTCTACATAACTTCTTGAAATTCAATCAGAGTATACAAGGATTTGCATTTCCACTTTCCAAAAACCCTTAAATAGCTTCTCATTATAGATTTTAATTTTCAAACTTCAGAAAGTAATTCATGATGCCATGATTCTTTATTTCATACTTTAGAGGCCAAATACCTCTTACTTTGATCATCAGAGGCTCATTACCTATCAAGAATTTACAATCAACATATAAAACCAAAATCAAAGGCATACCTTGGACCACTTTTAAGTAGGGTTTTGGATCGACAAATCCTTCAGAATTTACTATGTAGCCGTCAATGTGGACATACCAGGTTCGGGAAGCTTGCTTCAAACCATATAATTCTATCTGCAAACATTATACTGATCAAACCAATATACCCATCCTTACACAAATGAACACTATGAAATCAAATCAACTAAGTCACCTTATTAAGCTTTAGATGCCAAATCAAAACTAATATCAAAGACATAAAAGTTTTTGCGAATATCATTGTGACAAACTCTTCGGACAAGGTGTCGGGTAGAGCTCACATACAAATACCAAGTTATGACTTTATTTATGGTCATGTCAACTATTTGTTATTAAGAAATATCAAAATCCATCAGGTCATCCACATAATCATAATATGAATTATTTTTGTCATTATACATCAAGAACAAGTCATATAAGTTTCATGCATTCATAATGAGATCACGACACATCGAGTCACAAATGTTTATACTTCAACCAATGTTCCAAAGCCAATGATGCCAATATAGAATCACTATTGAATACCAATATTAGTCATTGAAAAATCACTATGCCCACATAGCACTGTCATCAAGGAAAATCATCAGTTATGAAGTCAAAACCTAATTTTTTATCACTGCGAATTCAATCAATCCATAAGCCAAAACATATCTATGGACTATCAAACATCACATTAAAACTCCAATACTTATAATCTATATTAGACTAATAAGCGAGATCTTGTCAAACCCTTGCAATTCTTATCAAATATTGTCATATACTAGCTTCAATGGTCAAATCAAGATAACATACTGATATGCATACTCCAGTCCCCATAAACACAAGTTTAATCAACACATTAATATTCTTTATAGTAAGTCAAACATTCAAAGTTCCCTGCTTATAGGAATTTTTGTTTTCTACTCCATATGTGTAGCAATATCATACTCCATGTGTGCTCCTGGTTTTATGCATAGGAATTTAGATTTTGTGTCCTACATGCACAACTACACCCATAGGCCTTCTTCCATGTGGTTGGGAGGCCTATAACCAAACTCTTAAGGTTTTCTACCAGTGTTTTGGGTTTAGACTAGGAGAAACATTCGCTTCTCACACCATAAATTGCTACAGACTAACAACATCAAATATTTGTCTATTTATGTCAAAAATATTACTTCAACAATAATGGATCTTCTATACATTTAATGCAAATGATAAGAGGTGTAGGGATCCTATGGAGAGTTTCTCCCTCTGAATGGGAAGCCACTTCAGTTATCATCATTCAAAATATCAACCTGTCTATGATTACTGTCATGCATAAACATAAATGTTAGATCATAAAATCAAACTATATCAGGTTCTAAGAACATATATTCATCATGGTCATAACATGTTAGCATAAGCTACTTCATCATCACATGTGAACATCACATCAAAATTTCATCAAGGGTTAATGTCATATAATTAGGGTAGATGACAAATGTATCATCATACTTCAAGAATCATAACCACTACATCACTTCTTTATTATATTATCCAACCATCAAGATAAGGCATCCAATTTTACCATATGTCATAATTACTAAGATTATCAATGTAACAGCTTCTCGTTGATTTCCTAAGTAAAGAAATAAAAGTAATAAGACCAAGGTCACATGACACATATTCTAAGCTGAATGTTGGGAAAAAACACAATGATGGGGATCACTGGTGATTAATTCATGGCTATGGAAATTTTCAAAGGCATTGTAAAAGACAAAGTGACACTTATTGACATTTTACTTATGAAAATAATGGAAAATAGGAGAAAATGAAGGTGAAAGGTAAAATAATTTCATGTGAAGAAAATTGAAGGAAAAAATAGGAAAATGAGGAAAACAGAGGCATCAATAATAGAAATTCTTATGAGGACCAGTTCACAACCTTTTGTCAATTTTATCTTGGATCTCTTTTCTATTCTCTCTCTCTCATACTCTTACACACTTAGAGAAATCTTCGAGCATTGTTGGAGCACTCTAGTTTTCATTGGATTTGGACAAAGAATGCAAAAGAAAGCGGGAAAGCGGAAGGGAATAGTGGGATCAATAACTACAATAGGATTACTTTTCAGGTATCGAGTTACATGTATGATTTCCTTGCTATTTTTGGCATGCATGGTATATGCATGTGGTTATTTGGTTATGATTTGTCATTGGCATGGAGGATTGCTTGGATTGATAGTGGTTTTGCCTAGCCTTGCCATTTCCTGGATAGCCATGGTGTTGTGGGTTTTTCCACTTATTGTTTCTGATTGGTAATTAGGTTCCTTATGGTTGTGGTTTAGGGTACTAGTTCCTGGAGCCTTTGGTTGGAACAAATACTTTGGAGCCTTGGAACAATTTGGGTTGAGTTACTAGTCTTGGAGCCTAGGTTGGACAAACGCTCTGGAGCCCTAGAAGGTTGCGGGTAGAGTTATTATTTCCTGGAGCCATAGTTGGGACAAACTCTCTCGAACCCTAGACAACTTAGGTAGAGACTGATCTGGTTGGTGTCAATGATGTTTGACCGTGAGGTGGAATAACTGGTTGAGGGTTGAAGTGGTTTTGCCTCTTGAAGGCTTGGTTTGGTTTTGTATTGTTTATTCCATGAGATCCAATATTCAAGCTTGGAACATGGTGCAGGGGTGATTGGTTGAAAGAGAGATTTGGTTCAACCCAATCTATGGTCGGGTGGTACATGGAAGTCCCTGACTTCAATGGATTTTGCATATGTTAGTAAGAGCTTTTTTCCTCTTGTATTTTCATAAGTAAATGCACTTATTATTATGTGGCTTTGATGCTTGTTCTTTCATGGTGTATATTCTGTTCATTTGTTGGTTATATGATGTATATTGGTTATGACTCCGTTGTAGTGAAAACTCAACACCCCCATTTTTGACTTATTTATTTCAAATAATGGGGACCCTTTCCATAAATTTATGGCTAAATCACCTTTTTAATATTTTCTTTTGGTTAAGTGTCCTACAATTTTTCCAATTTTTTGTTTTCATCAGATTTCTATTTTGATTTCTTCATTGAGTTTGAATTTTCGCTAGATTTCCATCAGTACTCATTTCATCTCATTTGGTTACATGGTTTGCAAATGGTGCTCATTTGCAGTTTGATAATTTTTACCGCCTGAGTTAAAAAATGTATAAAATATATATTATTTTATTTTTTGTAAATGAATTAGTAATTGATTGTAAATATTAATTCCTAGTTAATTTTTATTAATTATTTAATTTTTCATTAACGGTCCTGCAAAATCACCACAGCCAAATTGTAGAACAATTACAATTATGTGTTTTCGAGATCTTGGTAATTTATTCCAATTCCCAATTTTAAAAGAAATTAGGAGACCTGAAATCTCAAAATTACAAAATGGCTATAGTTCATTTTGTCGGATTTTTAAATAACCAAGTGGTTGTAGTTTATAATCGATGAATCCCACTCCAAATGGGCCCCATTTCACCTCACCTCTTCCCTTACTCTTTTACAAAAGTTCCGATAAAAAACATTCGATATAAAAGTCCCGATTTAAAAACCAACGATATAAAAAGTCCGATATTGAAAAGCCTGATATTTAAAAAGTCTCGATATATAATAAAAGTCTCGATGTATAAAAACACCTTCGATAAATAAATCCCGATATACCGTATCATACATCGACATTTTTTGTTTGATCTCAAAACACTCGTTTTAAAACTTCCAATATTGGTTAATCTCCAATATCTAATATCATGCGATAAGTTGAGTAAGTTGAGTTTATTTAATGAAGGTCTCTTCCACCACTCCATTTTTTTAAAAGCCTCCACCTCATCTTCCTTATAAAAAGGCCCCTCCTCGTTCCATTGAGATCTAAAGCCACTTGATCCATCCGTATGAGATCCACTTGTAAAAAATTTTAACATAATTTTTATCTATACTTAATATATTTTAATCATAATTTTTAATATATTTTAATTATAATTTAATATCATATAATCATAATTAGTTTTTAATTTTAATTAAAATTTATTTTAATTGAATATAATTAGTTTGTAATTAATTTAATTTAATTTTGTAATTGTAATTAAATTAATATTAATTAAGTATAAAAACTATTAATTTAATTTAATTTAGAATTAATTTTTAATTAAAATTTCTTATTTTTGGCCAAACAATGATTTTTCCAGAATTCTAGACTCGTCAACTTTGGGAGCTCATAAGTTGAATTTTACTTGGCCAAATGAGGCCTAGGATGGCTCGTTAGATAGATAAAATCACGGAGAATATCTATAAAGTGGTTGCATGATTAGATTTGTAATTAAATGAGTTTAAAATTTAGCAGAAAACTAATCTCCAAATTTGGAACCAAAACTAATTTTCCGAGTTTAATTTTTTACATTTTTCATTTGCTCAAATCCTCCGTTGATTGTAGATCCATTCGTTTATGTTCTATTTGACCAATAAGATCTTTACAATGATCAATGGAAAGCTCAAATTTCCTTTTATTTATTTATTTAATTTGAATTTTAATTGGAGATGTTTGTTTTCCAAATTTGGTATTTTTTATTTTAATTTGTATTTTATTGAATTTTGATTGGTTTTGGCAGGAGAACAATTGAGAAGATGAGGAAGAGAAGATTTGAATCAATGGTATTGCTCCAACAAGTGAAGAAAAATATTTTTGACCAATGCAAATTGTTGGAGCATATTTGTTCTTCAACAACTCTCCTATTTGTCATTTTTGTAATTATAAATAGTGGTTTGTAGAATGGATAAAGGGAGGGGGGGGGGGGGTGGGTGCTCCTCTCTTTTGCAATTTTGTAATCCTTAAAACACTATTGTAATAAGGGCTTCATGTTGTAGGTAGGTAGGATCAATCTCAAATCTGTGAATCATTGGGATTCGTCTTTTTTCAAATCTAGACTTTGTATTATAGGCAAAGCTTGTACTATTGCAACATTTTCTTTTGATGACAGAGTGTTAATTTGAAAGAGATCGTTGGAGGTTAGTTCAAGGAACAGAGCAAGAGAACAAGTTTCATTAGTTTGCAATTTGCATACTTTTATTTAATTGCGAATTTCATTTATGTAATGGTGGATCTGTGTAAAATTTGCTCATGTTGTGCATTCATGTTTGATATGAGGAAATTTGTATTTTGGAATAGCTATCTAATTTATAGTCACATAGATATATTATTAATTTCTCTTTACTCAAATATTTAAATCAGATTTCTAAGTAACTATTTATTTCTAAGTGTCTCTGTGATGTGATAGCTATGAAGAACCATAAATTATATCCTTTGTTGATAATGATTCAATTGTTCAAAATAACAACTCTGATTCTTCAAAAAATAAAATTGCAAATGATAATCATTATGCTAGAAATGTTCCAAATTTACATAATGCTGATCAAGTAGAAATTCAACAATATGTGCAATCTACTAGCAACAATCAACAACAACTAAATCAACAACAATTAAATCAACCAGAGAATGACAACAATAGACAATCTACTGTTGAAATTAATTCACAATCTGTTAATAATAAATTGCAAATTATGGAGCAACTCAACAACAATTTGCAGATTGGTCAAATACATGAAGAATATAATATATAATATATATCTTCAACTTCCTATTTTTCTCTCTACCCTGATATCTTTAACAATAATAATTTAATTCACAATCAATCAGTTCTTTTAAATACAGATTTAATTTTAGAAAATGAAGGAGCTGAAATTAATAATGAATTGTTAATTTCTGATATTGGTAGAGAAAGTTTAATCAATAACTCAATCAATAATCTTGAAGATTCTCTTAATTTGGTATTTAATTACTTGCCTAGCTCTCATTTATTTAATTTAGAGGAAAAAAATACGTATGAAGTTACTTATGATGATGACTTGAAAAATGAAAATACTCAACCTCTTTGCTCTTCAGAAATGGTTTTTTCGGACTCTCATATTCCCAATTCCTTAGGTGAATCTATTTTTGAAGATAAAGAGAATTTTAATCAAGGATTTATTCCTGTTAATTCTAATTTTGAAACATGCAATCATCATACTAATTTTGGTATTCAAGAATATATCCTAATTTTTGATCCCTACGATGATGAAGTGCCCTTTTTAGATTATAAGCTTGAAATCTTTGCATTCCCACAAAATAATGCAAACAATGAGTTTAGATTTATAATTTCTATTGATAATTGTGGGAAAGAAAATTTTGTTAATGAGTTCTAGCCATGTTGTACCATTACTTGTAACATAAATGTAAATTGTAATTTGCTTCATTTTCAGTTCCCTTAGTTTGAATTTGTTTTTCTTTCAGATTTTATTTTTAAGCTTTTGAGCACATTGTACTGGCACTTCGAGCATTCAAACTCTAGACACTCGTCAAGTACATTAATAAGCATATATGAAAATCAATTTCAGAATTTCAAGCATGAATATTAGATACTTTTTATTTTGAAATTTTATTTGATGATCATATTTTCCCAATTTATTTATGATTTTCAAATAAGTGTTTGACAAATACAAGTTCTTGAGAGTGTATCATTACATTCTGGTTAGTAATGGAATACTTCTAGAAACCTTTTAAATATCCATCCATATATTATTGATCCATTTAAAAAACATCTAGAAGTTTCACTGCTCAGGAATATTTCTGACTTTGTTAGTGTTCAATAGGCTTCAATATTTAAAAGCATATCATTCAAGCCTAACATGATATTTCCTCTTCCTTTAAACTTCTTCCAATCATTAATTTAAATACATGACTTTTAATGACCTTGTAAGCATTTGGTTGGAAGAATTTCAAGGTAAGATTTGTAAATAAGTTTATTTTCCTGAATTTGTTAGTTGTACATAGAAGGCTGGATTTTTCTTTTAATAATTGAGTTGTAGTTTTATTTATGTTGATTGACTTGTACATACATGCAGGAATTAAAATGAGAGAATGGTTACATTGGAAGTACAACTATACTTTGTTATGAAACCAGCGCACAAAAAGATAGAAAAATAGATCAACGACATCAAAATCAACCTCTTTGAGGGGGAAACCTCCTTTACATTACACAAATGAACAATTCTTGGATGATTCAAATGACAAAACCTCCTTTCTATATATAGGAGTCTAAGGGGTCACAATATAATCAAAGCCAACATAACAATAATAATGTAAGTGCGCAAAAATAACAATAATGGGCTTCTATGGGGCATAATAATAACAATATGGGGACAACAGGGGCACAACAATAACAATAAGGCCTACAATGACAATAATAATGGGGAAATACACTAGTATTATAGGGACCTAACATGCCCCTCTCCTTCAAAAAATTGTTGTCCTCAATGCTTGAGTAGTTATGGATTCTTCTGTATAAAATTATCATCCTCCCATGTGGAATCTTCAGTGGGTAAGTTCTTCCACTTGATGATATACTTTGAAATTGATTGATTTCGTAGCTGCCGAGTTCTTATTTCTGTGACTGCTTCAGGTTCGAATATGATTTTTCCTTCCTCGTTAAGTTCTGGAAATATTGTTTGAACTGGGAGCTTGTCACCTATAACGCTCTTTAAGCATGAAACAAGGAAAACTGGGTGCACTCAGGAAGATGCATGGAGCTTCAATTTGTATTCCATAGTACAATGTTTTGCAACACCTTGTACGTACCATAATACTTTGATGATAATTTATTATCCTTCTTAGCTTGCTTGAGGGATATTTGTTTGTATGGTTGTAGTCATAGAAATACCCAGTCACCTACATCCAAACTTCTTTCACTGTGATGTTGATCTGCCTCTTGTTTCATTCTATTCTGCACCAAAGTGAGTTTATCCTTTAAGAGTTGAAGAACTTGTTGTTGATGCTTGATTTGATCTTCCACTGCTTGAACCTTAGAATTTTCTCTTAAAGATGATGTGATGGATGGTGGATGATATCCATAAAGTGCCATAAATGGGGTTGTTTTTCTATAGTATGGAAGGAAGTGTTATACCACCATTCAACTAGAGGAAACAACTTGACCAATTGTGTCTGTTTATCAGTTACAAAGAAACGAAGATATCCTTCCAAACATTTTTTTACTATCTCAGTTTGCCCATCAGATTGAGGATGATAAGATGAGCTATGAGCTAATTGAGTACCAAAACAAGAAAATAATTCCGTCCAAAAATTTCTAGTGAAAATGGGATATCTGTTGCTTACAATAATCTTTGGGTTTCCATGTAGCTTTTGTATTGTTTCCATAAATTCAGTAGCAATTGTACTGACTTTAAATGGATGAGATAATGCTCAAAAGTGTGCATACTTGGTAAGTCTATCAACTACCACCATGATGAAACTCTTTCCTTCAGACCTGGGTAGACCTGTGATAAAATCCATTGAAACCTCCTCCCAACGTTAACTTGGAATATTGGATAAAGGTTGTAACAAACCCGAGGTCTTAATTTTTTCAAATTTATTTTGTTGGAAAACAAAACATTCTGCCACAAAATTTTGAAGATCATATTTAAGTCCATCCCAAAAAAATTCCTTCTTAACCCTATGGTAAATTTTTAAAAATCCTGAGTGCCCTCTTAATGGAGAGGTGTGCAATTCCAGAAGAATTTTTTGTTTGAGTTAGGAATTCTTACAGAGGTATAAGTGATCTTTGTACCATAACAAATCATATTTCCTGATAAATTTATCAGATGTACTGGGATATTGCTGCAACTTTTGAATGAGTGCCCACACTTCTTCGTCATTCTTCCATTCATCCCTTGCTTTGTTTATCCAATCTGGTTGGATGATAGATATGGCACAAAGCAATGGTTTCATATCCTCATCCTTTCTTGAGAGTGCATCTGCAACAACATTTTGCTTCCCTTTTTTGTAGATGATTTCAAAGTCATATACCAACATCTTTGTGACCCATTTTTGCTGCTCTTCTGAAGATAATCTTTGTTCTAAAAAGTATTTAAGCCTATCATGATCCATTTTTACCTTGAAGTGTCATACCATCATGTAAGGTCACTATTTCTTAAGTGCATGTAGTATTTACAACATTTCCTTCTCATAAATAGCTTTGTGTAAATACTTTCCTTTGATTGGACGACTTTTAAAAGGAATGGGTCTTCCTTCTTACATTAAAACAACGCCAATTCCATTTCATGAGGAATCACATTCCACAATAAAGGTTTTTGTGAAGTCTGACGTAGCTAAGGCCGGTGCTTGGGACATTGCCTCTTTAAGATTATCAAAGGCCCTCCTTGCTTCTAGTGTCCAAGAAAATTAATCTTTCTTCAGTAATGTTGTTAGAGGTGCTGTCATTTTCCCATAATTCTTAACAAACTTGCAATAATACTTGATTAAACCTAGAAATCCTCATAGATGCTTTATGGATGTGGAAATTTTCCATTCCTTAATGGCTTGAATTTTGCTAGGATCTACCTTAACACCTTCATGAGATACACTATGACCCAAATATTCCACCTCCTATAATCCAAATAAAAATTTGGAGGTTTTTGCATATAATTGTTTCTCCTCCAATAGTTTGAGCACCCTGTCAACATGTTGAAAATGATCCTTCCAAGACTTGTTATAGATTAGTGTATTTAAAAAAAAAACTAACACAAATTTTCTAAGGAAAGGTTTGAAAATGGAATTCATCAAACCTTGAAATGTAGAAGGTGCATTGGTAAGTCCAAAAGGCATGACCAAGAATTCATAATGACCCTCATGAGTTCTAAATGCTGTTTTCGGAATGTCTTCAGTCTTCATTTTGATTTGATGATATCCTGAATGAAGATCCAACATGGTGAAGTAAATTTCTCCATGTAATTCATCCAATAATTCATCAGTGACTGGAATGGGAAATTTATCTTTAATAGTGAGCTTGTTGAGCTCCCTATAATCCAAACACACGCGCCATGATCCATCCTTCATGTGCTCCAATACTATTGGAGCAGAGAAATAACTTTGACTAGGTTGAATTATATCAGCCTCTAGCATTTTTGCAACCATACATTCAATTTCACTCTTTTTGGCATAAGGATATCTGTAAGGCCTAATGTTTGGAGGAACACTTCCTGGAATCAAATGAATATCATGGTGATGATCACAAATAGGTGGGAGGCCTTTGGGAGTCTCAAATACCTTGGAATGATTGTCCAAGGATTTTTGGAGCTATGGAGAATTAGATGATTTTGATGTGGGAACCTCTTGTGAACATAATTGTGCAATTATGCCCTGTTGTTCTTTCTTTAGAAGATTTGTCATGTCATTAGAGCTGATTATCTTTTCCGGTTTCCCTGTGATACCCATTAATTCAACTTCCTTTCCTTCCCAAAAATAATTTCAAGAAAAGTTCTTGAAAATTAAAATCTATTGTACCCAAAGATTGTAGCCATTGGACCCTTAATACAACATCAACACCACTAATTGGAATGGAAAGAATTAGAGTATTCAATACATATTCTCCCATGGATAACTTGATAATATGGCACTTTCTAGAGAAATTTATGGTTCGTCCATTTGCAATTATCACTTGACACTTTGGTGCTGGATATAGGAAGAAATTCAATTCCTTGGCTATATTACAATGAATCAAATTACGGGTACTACCTGGATCAATCAATACTATTACCTTTTTCTTCTTGATATGTCTTTCTATCTTGAGAGTTTGAAGAGTGTTAATTCCTGCCGATGCATTACAAGATATGGTCAGATTCATTTCTTCTTTCTCTAGGGTTGTTCCTGGTGTATATCCTCTTCTTTTGAAACTTCTTGTTCCTTTTCTTCCTCCTCTTCACAACCTATGTAAAATAATTTTTTCTCAGCACACTTATGACCTTTAGTGTATTTCCCATCACAACTATAACAAAGCCCTTTTGCTCTTTTTTCTTCCAATTGTTGTGGTGTCAACCTTGTAGGTTATGGAAGGCTAGGGGCAACAATACTTCCATCTTTATATTTGCGAGTGGTAGGCTTCCTTGTTGCCATAATTTTGCTTTCAATTTTTCTTGCCAACCTGAATGCCTTTTCCAACGAATCAGGTTCCCATAGGCGAACCTCATGTTGGATGTTATCCTTTAAGGTCCCTATGAACACATCAATCTTATGCTCTTGTGGAATATCATTTACCGTCATATTCAATTTTTGGAAGTCCTCAATGTGCTCCACCATTGAACCCTTTTGTTTCAGATTTATCGATTGACTAAAGAAGGTGTTGCTCTTTGTATCCTCATAATGTGCCACCATTTCCTCCGTAAAAATTGACCAAGTGACAATTTTTTTACGAGAGAAAATCCATCGATACCATACAAATTGATTGGGTTCCAAATATAAAGTTGCGCTGCATACCTTTTGTATGTTTTTCTGATCAAGGTGGATATTGGTGGCCACCTGCCAAGTCCACATGGACCCCCACCATTGTCTTTCTCAACATTTTCAGTTTCCTTAATTGTAGCACAACTTACTATTTTTAGCAGTTTT
>APFE030371458.1:58770-110137 GCA_000404065.3 Pinus taeda | reverse complement strand
CATTTCGGCAGAGGTCGTGAAGCGGTTGGGCTTACCGACCACAGCACATCCACAACCATACACCATTGGGTGGCTGCACCAAGGACGAGATCTTCGCCTGAGCCAGCAGTGTCGCCTTCCGTACAACATCAATCCCTTCACGGATGAAGTATTGTGTGACATTGCTCCCCTTGAGGTTTGTGATGTATTACTAGGACAACCATACTTGTGGAAGCGACATGCTGTGTATGAATCAAGGCCCCGTGCTGTTATTATTACATTGGGAAATAAGTTGTTCAGGATACCATAGGTAGCACCACCTGCTGCCATCTCTTTGATTACTGCAAAACAATGCAGTAAGATCATTTCCAAAACCAGGAAATTTGTTTTCCTGACGATACGCCCTCAGAAGAAGAAGAAGACAGTGGCCGCGGCCTCCAAACGGGGTCCCTCTGCACGGCAGCTACAGATGGAAAAGATTGTGGAGGAGTACGAAGACATCTTCACCTCCCCGGCAGGGGTTCCTCTGCACTGTTAAGTCAAGCACTCCATCGATCTGACCTCAGGTGCGCCGCTACCCAATGGACCAATTTATCGGCGATCTGTTCTGGAGAACAATGAAATCAGGAGGCAGATTCAGGAGCTCCTTGAGAAAGGTCACATCCGTCCGAGTTCTTCGCCCTGTGGGAGCCCAATAGTGTTGGTACAGAAGAAGGATGGTACGTGGAGACTCTGTATTGACTATCGGGCGCTGAACAAGATCACTGTCCGTAATAGATACTCGATCCCGCGGATTGATGACCTCCTAGACCAACTAAAGGGGGCGAAATATTTCAGCAAGATCGATCTGAAGTCAGGATATCACCAGGTGCCGATCGAGCCCTCAGATGTGTGGAAGACTGCCTTCAAATCCAAGGAGGGCCTCTTGGAATGGTTGGTCATGCCTTTCGGATTGACGAATGCTCCTGCAACCTTTATGAGGCTAATGGATGACATCTTGCGCCATTCACCAACTCCTTTGTAGTAGTATACTTGGATGACATTCTGATCTTTAGCCAGAGTTGGGAAGAGCACCTTCACCACATCCGACAGGTTCTCCAAACACTGCGGCAAAACAAGCTATGTGCCAATTTGGAGAAATGCACTTTTGGCATGACCGAGGTTCAGTATCTGGGATACATCATTGATGAACAGGGGGTGCATGTCGATCCAGCCAAGGTCCAAGTCATTCGGGATTGGCCCTCTCCAACCACTCTAACAGAGCTCCGCAGCTTTCTAGGTCTTGCCAACTTCTACCGCAGGTTTGTGTTGGGGTTTTCTCATATTTCTTGGCCCTTGAGTCAAGTCACCAAGGGCGGGGCGAAAGCAAAATTCTTTTGGTCTGAATCTCAACAGAAGGCATTCAGGGAGTTGAAGGATCGCCTCTGCACGGCACCAGTGCTCGCGTTACCAGATTTACAACAACCATTTGAGGTCGAGACAGATGCCTCTGACTATGCTGTTGGGGCAGTCCTTACTCAACATGGACATCCAGTGGAATATCACAGTGAAACACTTTCAGACACAGTCCGGAAGTACCCCACTTATGATAAGGAGATGTATTCCATTGTACAGGCCTGCCGACAATGGAAGCATTACATTTGGGGAAGGAAACGGTCATCCACACAGACTACCGACCTCTGCAGTTCATACAGACCCAAGGGAAATTGCAGAATGATCGCCATCAGAAGTGGTCTACATACCTGCAGTAGTTTCACTTGAATATCAAGTATAAAAAGGGCAGCACCAATAATGTTGCAGATTGCCTCAGTTGTCCACCGATCATGGGGCTAACCACTGTGCTCCACTCTTGCGGGCACGAGACTTCTGATTGGCCACTTCTCTACAAAAGCGACCCAGAATTCGGCCACACATACCAGACACTCTTGGAGGGTCGGCAGGTTGCAGATTTTCACCTCCAGGATGCCCTATTATGGCACCTCGGTCACCTCTGTGTTCCTTCAAGCGAGCGTGCCAAGATGATTTGGGAAGCACACTACAGTCGGGCTGCTGGGCATTTCGGGGTCGAGAAAACAGTGGCAGTACTGCAAAATTATTTCTATTGGCCGAATCTTCGACAGGATGTTGGGAAATACATCCGATCATGTACTACCTGTGCCATTGCCAAACCGACCATTAAGAAGCAAGGCCTCTATAACCCGTTGCCTACCCCTAGTCGACCTTGGGAATCCATCTCCATGGATTACATGTCAGGCCTTCCTTCCACTAAGCATGGAAATGACTGTGTTTTTGTGGTCGTCGACAGGTTTTCAAAGATGGCCATTATGATGGCCTGCAAGAAGAATATCACAGCAGAAGCCACTGCTAAACTCTTCTTTGAACGAGTGTGGGTGCACTTTGGGATCCCACAGTCTATCATCTCAGATCGGAACAGTCGGTTTCTCAGCACATTTTGGTCCAGTCTCTGGTCAATGCTGGACACCAAACTCACGAAGTCCACAGCCTTCCATCCTCAAACTGATGGCCAGACAGAGGTTGTCAATAGGATGATTGTGCACATTCTGCGCATGTATAACTAAAAGCATCCACGCACATGGGACGAGAGCCCCCCCTATGTTCAACACAACTACAATCGAGCTCTCCACAGCTCCACTGGCCATAGCCTTTTTCAGGTGGGTTTGGGATTCCAGCCACTATGCCCCATTGATGTGGCCATGCCACTTGCAGCTACTCACATGAATTCAGCTCATGTCCAGTACGAAACAGATAAGGCCACCAGCATCATTGAGCGCATCCAACATATTCGCCAGCAAGTCCATGAAATTCTTGAGAAATCAAATGCCAAGTACAAGCAGCGACATGATCAACATTGGGTGCCACACAAGTTTCAGTTGGGCGACAAAGTCTGGTTGCATTTGCAAAAGGAACGCCTTACTGGATCCTATCGGAAATTAAGACCACTCCGATATGGTCCTTACACCATTACTAAGGCTATGGGAGATAACGCATTTGAGCTCAGCATTCCCCCATTCCTTGGCCTGCACCCAGTGTTCAATGTGGACCGCCTTCGGCCATACTATCCACCATTACTAGACACATTCGACATTGTAGAACAGCTCCAACCCACAGAATTAAATCCAGATTGCATGGAACAAGCTGCAATTGATCAGATCATGGACACACAGATCAAGAAAACTCGCCAACAGAATATCCAACTGTACCGAGTTGTCAAAGCAGGCCAACTCCTTCAGCAGGGCAAGTGGTTCACCAGGGAACAGGTTCAGCGGAAGTTTCCTCATCTCATGGAGGAGCTCAACGCAATGGGGACCATTGCTTCCTAAGGGGGGAGGAATGATCCAGGTGGATATTGGTGGCCACCTGCCAAGTCCACCTGGATCCCCACCATTGTCTTTCTCAGCATTTTCAGTTTCCTTAATTGTAGCACAACTTACTATTTTTAGCAGTTTTTCGGGTCCTGAACTTCCGGAGCCGTTTTGAGGCCCTAAACGACGTTTTTTGGGATCCCAGGGGCAACACGGGTCCATGGAACATGGACCCGTGTTGCCGTTCCAACAATGATAGTGCTCGAATAGATCTTTCTAATGAGCTATTGTACGCGTCAAACGGAGATCATTTGCTAAAGTTACGACCCCGGGAAGTTGATGTACCAACTTACCCCCAAACGGGGTCCACAGTTTGGCGTTTCATCTCCTAGGGTTAGGTTTTGGAATGTTAAGGTTTTTCATTGTTTCTCAACAATAAATAGGCCTTCGAGCCTCATTGTAAGTGAGTTCAGAGGCATGTAGCCCACACATCTCTTCTCAGAGATAGCTACCATCGCCCTAGCTAGTTTATTTCCATTTCTGATTGTAAGCATATTTCAGTGTTTTCCAGTAATGAAATGAAGTATTATTTCCGCTGCATATTTGTGTATATGGTTATCTCTGTAATTTGTTGCGTTCTTGTTTAAATCTGGATCATTTTCACATTATGGATATTGAAATATTGCTCCATTTGTAGTATCCATGTTATAGGATCCTTGCCATCAAAATTCCTCATATCGATCTTTCGAACATGGTAGGCCTTCGATCCAATGTTACATTCTCTGTAATCATGATTAACATTTTTTTTTTTCTCATCATGACTTTCATCTAATATATTTTCGCTATTAGAAATCATTTCTTGTAGCAACCTTGTCAAACCTTCCTTGAAACCTTCCATGTCTGCTTTTAAACCTTTCTTAAAATATTCCATATTATCTTTCATGTCATCCATATTAGGTTTCATGTCATTCTTCAATTATTCCATGTATGATTTTAAGCTATTATTCAAACCATCCATCTTAGCTTCTATTTCATTTTTGGTTACTCTTTGTGAGAGCGAAAATTGTTGCACTTGGTCTTGTAATTTTGCTATATCATGTTGCATTTCTTCTTTTCTTCATGTGTCACAGTAAAAATTTTGGGTTGCTTACTAGGTGTTTCCATTTTCTTTGTTTGAGGCATCAATTAATGAGTATTATACTTCACTATGCCCTTTGAATCACTTCAATTTTTTTTTTCAAGCAAGACTTATGCAAATTTTAAAAAAATACACTTTTTTTTTTCTTTCTTTGTAAGATCTCGATATTGAATCTATTGTATCTCTGTAATGGAAAATCTCCAAGGTTTGAAATTTCATCTTGTGGTATTCCTCTGAGTCCTCTTTCCAACCCCATAAGTCTGATCAAGATTGGATTTTCCAAGAAAGCATTATGTCCAATATCCCGCAATGAAATGATTGTAGATTGGTTCAATAGAGCAAACTTGTGCGAAGTACCATGTGTCACAGTTTCAACCTTCAGATCTAAAACCGATACCCAAAGAAATAAAGTCCTTCTTATTTTTGTCAAATCTTACGAAATTCGAATCTAATGCTCAAAGGGAAAGTTATGACGATTTTCCCACGGTCACGTGTTTGAGATGGAATTCAGGAGCATGCAAAAATGTTAACTTCCTTGGAGCATATCTCAGAAACTATAGCGAGAAAAGATCTGAACTTTGGACATGACGTTCATAAATATTTCTTCTCAAATGGGTTTTTTCTAGCTTCTGAAGATTCGCAGAAAAAATGTTATAGCGAAAATTCCACGAGGCCCTGTTTGAAGTAGCAAAACCTTAGAATCCAAAGATTTGATACCAAATGTTATGCAACCAACTCAGAAAAAGATAGAAAAATAGATGAACGACATCAAAATCAGCCTCTTTGAGGGGGCAAATTCCTTTACATTACACAAATGAACAATTCTTGGATGATTCAAATGAAAAAATTTCCTTTCTATATATAGGAGTCTAAGGGGTCACGATATAATCAGAGCTGACATAACAATAATAATGTAAGGGCACAACAATAACAATAGTGGGATTATATGGGGCACAATAATAACAATATGGGGACAGCATGGGCACAACAATAACAATAAGGGCTACAATGAAAATAATAATGGAGGAATACACTAGTATTACAGGGACATAACATAGTTAGTCATATTTTCTTTTATTTAATTAGGATTAGCGATAGATTAGTTTAGATTTAGTTTCCTTTCATGTTTGTAGTTATTTTATTATTGCATATTTTCAATAAGCAAGTAATGAGCCAGAGTTTTTTGCTTGGCATGCCCTTTCATTTTTTGACAAAGTGCCTTGGAACATATGAAAGTTCTTATATCGTCAGATCAGACACACTTGTGATTCACTTGATTGTCTTGCTTTTGCAAAACTTCATCACATTTTTGAATTTTTTGTTATAAAATCATATATGGTGAAGTTTCAAATAATTGCTATGGCTTGACAATTTTTTAGAATACCAAATTTTCAATTCATAAGTATTTCTAGAGGTTCACTTTCGGCACTCTTATCCCTCAATGTAAATATGAAGCAGATGCAAGTTGAAAGCACATTACTTAGCATTTTAATTTAGATTGATTAAGTAGATGATTTTGAACATATGCAGATTTTGAGAAATGTATGGGAGAACTTGAAGATTCATAAGGTAAATTTACATTTAAAATCCTTCCAGTTATGCATTGACATGTTCATCTTCATCTATTGTCAATTCTCTTTTCTATTAGTTTATTTCTTATTTTTGTTTCTTTTACAGGTTTTCATTAACTTGACTTTGAGACTTGATTTTTTACATATCTTTACAATAAAGCAAGCAGTCAACCCTTTCTATACCATTGACATGTTTAGGGAAGTATTTGTTTTTCATCAAAATTTTGGTATTCTATATTGTTCTTTCTTTTCTTATTTCCTTGCTTCGTAAATACACGAGATGAGCTAATAATCATTAATGCAACTGAAATCGAATGTTAGACTCTTTCTTGTCCAAAAGAAATTGCAAAAATATTGCAGCAAATGATCTTATCCATGATTTTATCTCTACCCCTCCTAAATCTCATATTTTCCAAGTTGATTTGAGCCATTGCACTTTACTCATTCATCTTGCATCCACTTTAGTCACATTCCTTTCTACCAAAATGACTCAGAGCCTCTAACTGATAAATCTTGGAGTTTCGATCCTTCATTATTCATTCTTCAAAGATTTCCATTTCTCTCTGTTATAAGCCTTTTAATTTCTTAGACTAGTGAGATATTGTATTATATAATATTATTGGCCTCTCGTTAATTCATCCATTACTATATAGCTCGACTTATCAGGTTATCATGATGTTTGAGAGATTGGATGTATTTATATTACAATTTTATCAAACCCCAAGCTTTCATTTCTTAAGATGACTTTGTAACTTTTGGAGATAGACATTGCTCATGGTGTGTGCACTTGGGCCTCTTTTACTCTTCTTAGAAATATTCTTAGCTAATGAAAATTTCATCACCTATGGTTCATTTATGCTTTTTCTTTTGTCCCACTATTGGATGCCCATTTCATTATCTCAGTCATATTTTAGTGTGCATCTTAATTTGTTTTCCAAGGCATTGTTGAGCAACCACTATGGTGATGCATCAATTGGTAAGGAATTTAGAACAGGAAAATATAATGGATCATGGTTAAAACATGTTTGACTTCTCTTATATTTGAGTTTTGATATATCATTCTATATTTAACATGCAAAATTTCAAAACCTCTCCATCTACACATATGCATTAGAGTGTTTGGTTCTTGGTCTTGATTCTTGACATTTTATGTAATGCATGGAGTTGACATGAAATCTGAAATATAAAGAGAACAATCATTGCTGCAAAAACATATATTCATTCTCATTTCTGATGAATTTGGTTTACTTATGATTCCTTGAACGTGAGACATCATTTTTTTTAGTTTACCAACTTGCTTTAGTTTAGATTTAATAAATGATGATTTTGGGTCAATGAAATTTCAAAAAGTTCAACTTCTTCATGCTTTTACTTCCAATTAAAAGAAGAGGTTATTTTTATTGGAGAAAATAATATCTCTCAAGTAAAATTAAATGAAATTCTCCAATGGTAAGATTCATACACCCATGGTCATCCTGTTCCACTTCTTTATATTTTGTTTTCAATGTTGTTTTTAGTTTTTGCTAATCTTAAACTTTTGCAGGACTTCAAGAATTATTGCACACCTTAGATTTGACACTCATTCTCCTTTGTTTGGTTTTCTTTCAAATTTTTGGGAGAAACAATGATGATCCTCATCAAATAAGCTAAAATGGGGAGTTTTAGATACTTTAGTCTATTTCTTAAGCATTGCTTTTATCAGATAATGGTTAAGATGCTTTTACGCAGGATTTGCTTTGAAATAAGAAAATTTGTAGCAGGTAGAGACTTCTCATTTACTTATTATCTATCATGACTACTATTCACCCTTTAATTTTAGAAGCCTAATTGCTCATAACTCCACAAGATATAATTTATTAGATTCTCAACATAAGTTTTATTCTTTTTATTCATTTGTTGAGACATTTTATAGTTAATCTTATTGGAGTTGGTTCTTTAAATTTGAGATTTTTCTTTTAGCTTTTGATTTCTTCATTTTTAAATTTTTGGAGTTTGTTGATTTCTTTTTTTACTTCAATTTGGAATTATTTTCCTTTTTCTTTTGGTTTTGGTTAGATTTTTGGTTAGAAAATTAAGCTTCGAATTTGTAACCAAAACTAATTTTTTGAGTTTAATTTTTTGCATTTTCAGTTAATCAAAGCCTTTGCTGATTGCAGATCCATTCATTTATGTTTTCTTTGACCAATAATATCTTTAAAAGGATCAATGGAGAGCTCATATTTCCTTTTATTTATTTATTTAATTTGAATTTGACTTAGAGATGTTTGTTTTCCAGATTTGGTATTTTTGATTTTAATTGAATTTTCATTGGTTTTGGCAGGAGAATAGTTGAGGAGATGAGGAAGAGAAGATTTGAATCAAAAATAATTTTGACCAATGAAAATTGTTGGAGCAAATTTTTTCTTCAACAACTCTCCTATTTGGAATTCATTTTTGTGATTATAAATAGTGGTTTGTAAAATGGAGAAAAGGGGGGGCTCCTCATTTCTACAATTTTGTAATTCTTAAAGAACTATTGTAATAGGGGTTTGATGCTATAGGTAGGGAGGATCAATCTCAGATCTGGGAATCATTAAGATTTGTCTTTTTTCAAATCTAGACTTTGTAATATAAGAAAAGCTTGTACTATTGTAGTTTTTTTTTTTTGATGGAAAAGTGTTAATTTGAAAGAGATTGTTGGAGGCCAATTCAAGGAACAGAGAAAGAGACCATGTTTCATTAGTTTGTAATTTGAATATTTTTATTTATTTGCAAATTTCATTTATGTAATGGTGGATCTGTGAAAAATTTTCTCATGTCCTGCATTCATGTTTGATATGAGGAAAAATGTCTTTTGGATTAGCTATCTAATTCATAGTCACATAGATCTATTATTAATTTCTCTTAGCTCAAATATTTAAATCAGATTTCTAAGTAACTATTTATTTAGAAGTCCGTCATAAAAAGTTAATTTAGTTACTATTGAAATTATGAGAACTTTTTCTTGGTTTTGATAGTTAATTATTCATTGTTCAATTATCTGCGAACATAACATGTTTTGATAATTATAATATCAACTAGTAGAGTTATTTCATTAGCTAGATATTCACGTAAAACCATGCATGTTGAAATCCCAATCATTTAATTACTTTTCTCTCAGTTGGCTTAGATCTACATCTTGCTAACCGAGATAGGCTTAGTATTTCTTTCCTTTTGCTTGCATTGTAGGATTAGTTTGCATTTAGATTAATCATTACATTTCTAGAAGTCCTCTTATCAAAGAGGCAAACTTTAGTTGTGGCTTGGCTGAGCCCAAGATCAGCTTAAGGATCACTTTCTTTCCTGATCTTAGCAAGATGGATGATCTGATGGCTCTTCTCTATTGGTAAGAACAATGCATACTTTAAGACAACAAAGATAGAGAGAAGGTAACTGGACCTAGTTTAACTAGTTAGAACCACCATTTCAAACCGAAAAAGATCTGCTCTAATGTCTTGACAGGGTCTCCCCCCCCCCCCCCAATGTTGAGGCGAACATTTTGAGCCTACAATAGGATCTTGATGTGTTTTGATTTGTTGATGAATCGTTAATGAATGCATGAGCTAATAGATGTCATTGAAACTATTATGAGAGGGCATTAGACCTTCTTGATGATTCTCAGATAAGTATCAAACGCCTATGTTTAAATAAGCATTCATTATCTATAGATTAAATTGTTGAAATATGGCAACAAGAATATTCCAATTTAATTTGTCCTTGAATTAAATTGTGAATTAAACTCGAATTTAGTCTTAACAAATACTTGGAAATAATTAATTAATTTATTTTAAATTAATTAGTTGGAGAAATTCAAGTTAGAAGTCTTAAAGAAGTCATGCAAGAGTTATCCCTTAAATTAAGGAGATAAGATTGAGTTATATTTGAGTTGTAATTAGTTAACTCATTTTACTGAGTTAAGTCCAGTTAAATTAGTTCCAAATTGTTTGAGGAACTAATAGTGAGTTAATAGTCAGTTGATGCATTAATGCACTCAACTAGTGCTACTCCACTTAAGTGAAGATTCCCTCATCAGAAACTCATGCATGTCTATTCTGAGAAAGACCTAGTTGAGATTAAGGTTCAAGGATAGTGTACTATCAGTTGCATGTGTTTTCTCATGGATAAAACTCATGCATGCAGTCAAGGATTCATCCTTGAGGATTACGCAGTTTTGGGAGGTTTGTTTTCCACTTGGTAATAGGAAAGTCATCCACAAGGAACAACACAAGGAAATAGGATCTTGGAGGGTAGAGAGGAAGGTTGGAGAGAAGCCAAGATTGCTTGTGAGTATCTGTGAGGATTGTACTGAGAGCTGGCTAGCTGTGAGAGCTAAGGCTTTGTATAATTCCTATGTATTTCCACCATGTATGATAATACAATAGTGTGGGGTTTTATATGAGACTTTCCCCAAAGTATTTTCATGTGTATTGTGCCATTGGTTCTTCTTTTTCTAGTTATATTGTTCAGCTTTATCTTTAAGCTTCCACAAATTGATAGTAGAAGTAGGTTATAGTATTCTGCTTTGATTTATATTGTATTATCGGGTTAACCTATCACATATTTTCTACATGGTATTGGAGTTGTGAACAATATACTGAGAAGATAATTAAAAGTTTGAAGTTTGGGGTTGCAGGTGCAAATCGAATTCATTTCATACTTCAAGGTTGGCAACAATGTTCTATGGCTTGAGACTCAAGTATGCCTTGGAAGGTAGCTTGAATTACATAGCATGGAAAGATAGAATGAAGGATGTATTAGAAGACAATGGCTTGAAGGAATTCATTAATCAAGAAATCCCAAAGCCAGATTCAACTAATGCAAAAGAGTTGGTTGAGTGGAATAAGTGTGTGTCAAAGGTGAGACAGATCATCCTTGAGGGATTTTGAGACCATATTGTCTCGAGTCTCCATGGGAAGGATACTCCATTTTCAATGTGGAAGACATTGAAGGACCTCTACCAGAACAATGGTGACTAGAGGAAATTGGCGCTCAAGGATAAGCTTCAAAGAATCAAGATAGAGAAGGGCGATACTATTTCCACATATCTGAACAAGCTCACGACCTGCAAAGATGAGCTTGGAAGTGTGGGAATAACTACTACTGATGATGATATGGTGAGTCTTGCTCTCCTTGGCCTTCCAAAGAGTTGTAATATCTACCAGGACTCTGTGAATGGAAGGGAGAAATTACTGGATTGGGAACGACTATGGTTGGATCTTACGCAGGAGGAGATCATGAGGATCACTCAAGATGGTTCTTCATCTAAGAATGATGGTGAAGAAAATATGGCCTTAACAAGTAAGGCAAGGAAAGGGAAGGGGAAGGCTTCCCATTTCAAATCAAATTCTTCTCATGGAGGGAAGAAGGATGACATGTCTAAAGTAAGATGCTTTAATTGTCACAAGATGGGACATTATGCGACTAATTGCCCATCAAAGAAGTCCAAGAAGGGATCCTCGGAAGGATCGGAAGGTGAGGCATTAGCCTCTTAGTTCGAAATGGAATTTAACCTCATTGCATGCATGGTGTCATTGATGATGGGTTGTGTCTGGTATCTTGAAAGTGGAGCCTCATTCCACATGACTAGTGATAAAAATTTATTCAGTGCCTTGGAGGAGAAAGACCTCAAGATGCACATAGAGTTAGGTGACGATGGAAGGTATAGTGTTTGAGGAGTGGGCACGGTTCCTTTTCAGAGGGAGCATGGAGCTCCTCTCACCTTGACAAATGTGATGTATGTGCCTGGACTAAAGAAGAACTTGGTATCAGTCGCGATGTTGGAGGACAAAGGCTATGATGTTGTCTTCAGTAAAGGAAAGGCATTCCTAAGACACATAGCCATGGGTCAGACCAAGAGGATAGGGATTCAGGTGAAGAATCTCTATAAACTAGAGGTAGATGATTGTGAGCATTGAGTATGAAAGAAAAATTGGTGCAAAGCCAAGACATTGGCAAGTTATGGCACAGGCGGTTGGGCCATTTGCATCATGGGGCTTTGAAGATAATGTAGCAGATATCTACAGAACTTCCCAAGGTAAACTTGATCAAGTTTACACATGCAAAGGTTGTACCTTGGGAAAGTACACCAAGTCTTCCTTTCATGATTGAGACAGTTGAGCAGAGGCTATCTTAGAGCGAGTTCATACTGATTTGTGTGGACAATTCTTGACGACATCCATAGTGAAGCAAAGGTATTACTATTTTTCATTGATGACTATTCTTGTAAATGCTGGATTTATTTCATGTAGAAGAAGGACCAAACTTTCACAAGGTTTTGTGAGTTCAAAGCTTTGGTTGAGAAAGAGTCAGGGAAGAAGATCAAGGCCTTGAGAAGTGACAATGGTGGAGAATATGTCTCTTAAGAGTTTAAGGACTTCTACGCAGCGAAAGGAATTAAACGAGAGTTGAAAAAACCTTATAACCCACAACAAAATGGGGTGGTCGAGAGGAAGAACATAACTATTGTAGGGGAAACACTGGCAATGCTGCATGAACAAGGCCTACCACTTCACTTGTGGGTTGAGGCATGCAACACAATGGTCTATTTTCAGAATATAAGCCCACATCGCATACCTGGGATGGAGACACCAAAGGAAGCTTTCTCTGGTAAGAGATGAGATGTGGGTCACTTCAGGATCTTTGACTCATTGATATATTTCCATGTGACAAAGGATGCACAGAAGAAGCTTGAGCTGACAACAGAGTTGTGGATATTTGTGGGGTACACTGGTACACCTCACAACTATCGGGTGTACTTGCCTACCAATCGAAGGACAATGGTTTGTAGAGATCTCAAGTTTGATGAGTAGAAGGCCATGCGAGTTTCCCTTGAGAGGGAGCTCCAACTATAGGCTTTGGAAGAACTATTGTTCCTAAGGAGGAGAAGCCTCAGACTGATGGAAGTAGCCACATGTAGAGGTTGTAGGAGTGGAGAAATCCACTCAAGCAGAGTCTTCCAGAGATGGACGTAAGGGCACAAGAGAAGCTGACAGATTGTTGGAGGATGTGAGAGAGAATTTGGGAGCACCATCTTCTCAGCGCAGATAGAGGAGGTCACCTAAGAGGTACACTAGATAGATGGCCCTTGCTGGGGAATGTGTTGAGACCGAGCCATCTTTCTTTGAGGAAGCAGTGAAACAGTCGATTTGGGTTGATGCTATGGTGGAGGAGTATGACTCCATAGTACGTAACAATGTTTGGGATGTGGTTCCAAGATCGGAGAACAAATCAGTTGTGAGTTCCCATTGGATTTACAAGGTAAAGAAAGCTCCTGATGGTAGTGTGGAGAAGCATAAGGCAAGATTTGTTGCCTGTGGCTTTTCACAGGTCGAGGGGATTGACTATGATGAGACTTTATCTCCTGTTGCAAGGTACTCATCTATCAGATCTATGTTGGCACTATTAGCACAGATGGGTTGGAAGATCCATCAGATGGATGTGAAGATTGCATTCCTCAATGGCTAGATTGAGGAAGAGGTGTACTTAGAGTAGCCGGAATGTTTTGAGACCTTTGATTGTGAGTCACATGCGTGTCGACTCAAGAGAGTGTTGTACGGGCTGAAGCAAGCACCTCATGCTTGGTACACCAGGATAAGCAACTACTTCATTGGGTTGGGCTTCATAAAGAGTGAAGCAGATGCGAACCTGTACCACATCGTGATGAAAGGTAAACTGTTGATCATCGTACTTTATGTTGATGATCTCATATTGACTAGTGATGATCAGTTGATCGTGTCTTGCAAGGAGGACCTTGCAAGAGAATTCGAGATGAAAGACATGGGTCTCTTGCATTACTTCCTTGGCATGGAAGTGTGGTAGAAGGATGGGGAGTTGTTTGTGTCTCAAGGCAAGTATGCCAATGAGATACTCAGGAGATTCCACGTGGAGAAGTGCAAGCCCATGCAGACTCCTCTAGTAGGTAACTGGAGGAAGGAGGTTGCTACTTCAAGAGAAGTGGTAGAGGCTATTGTGTACAGGAAGCTTGTGGGTTCACTAATGTATTGAATGAACACGACCAGATTTGTGCTATGCGGTGAATCAATGAAGTCAAGCGATGGTTCAGCCTACCAAGATGTTTTGGAAGGTGGAAAAGCATGTATTGAGATACCTTAGAGGTACATATCAGTATGGATTATGGTACATACGGACAGAGGGAGTGAAGCTACAGGGCTTCGGTGATGCAGATTGGGCAGGGAGTCCATCAGATCAGAAGAGCACATCAGGAGGGATTTTCAACCTTGGTTCAATGACAGTTTCTTGGTACAACAGAAAACAGAGGTCAGTCGCACTCAACTCGGTAAATGCAGAATACATGGCTACAAGTTAGGAAACATGTGAGACCATCTAGATGCAGAAAATCCTAGTTGGTTTGTTTGATCAGAGGATGGATCCAACTATGATCTATTGTGATAATCAGAGTTGTATAAAACTCTTTGAGAATCTAGTATTTCATGATAGGTCCAAGCACATGGACATTAGGTATCATCATCTCAGAGACTGTGTAGAGAGGGGGATCATGTTGCTGCAATATATTTCGACAGAGAAGCAAGATGCTGACATTTTGACAAAGGCATTGTCAAAGTGTAAATTCGAGTTCCATATAGACAAGATTAGGGTGGCAGATAATACCTTTCTTGTTGAGAGGGAGTGTTGAAATATGGTAACAAGAATATTCCAATTTAATTTGTCCTTTAACTACATTTTGAATTAAAATTGAATTTAGTCTTAACAACTACTTGGAAATGATTAATTAATTAATTTTAAATTAATTAGTTGGAGAAATTCAAGTTAGAAGTCTTTCTGAAGTCATGCCAGATTTATCCCTTAAATTAAGGAGATAAGATTGAGTTATATTTGAGTTGTAATTAGTTAACTCAATTTACTGAGTTAAGTCCAGTTAAATTAGTTCCAAACTATTTGAGGAACTAATAGTGAGTTAACAGTTAGTTGATGCATTAATGCACTCAACTAGTGCTACTCCAGTTAACTAAAGATTCCCTCATCAGAAACTCATGCATGTCTATTTTGAGAAAGACCTAGTTGAGATTAATGTTCAAGGATAGTGTAATATTAGTTTCATGTGTTTTATGATGGAGAAAACTCATGCATGCAGTCAAGGATTCATCCTTGAGGATTACACAATTTTGGAAGGTTTGTTTTTCACTTTGTAATAGGAAAATCATCCACAAGGAACAACGCAAGGAAATAGGAGCTTGAGGGTAGAGAGGAAGGCTGGAGAGAATCCAAGATTACCTGTGAGAATCTATGAGGATTGTACTGAGAGCTGGCTAGCTATGAGAGCTAAGGTTTTGTATAATTCCTATGTATTTCCACCATGTATGATAATACAATAGTGTGGGGTTTTATCTAAGACTTTCCCCAAAGTATTTTCATGTGTATTATGCCATTAATTCTTCTTCTTCTCGTTATATTGTTCAGTTCGATCTTTAAGCTTCCAAAAATTGATAATAGAAGTAGGTTATAGTATTCTGCTTTGATTTATATTGCATTATCGGGTTAACCTATCACAGATTTTGTACATAAATACTTTCCATATGTTTGACGAAATGAATATAATGGTTACGCCTGGTTGGTTCAAGTCCTTGATAATTTTTTTTTTGAATATCTTTGTCCTAATGTCATCATTGATTCAAGAAAGTCTCACTGAGTTCTAGGCAGTGGTCTAGAGGCTGACCTGGAATTTAGGCTTAGAATTCGAGACCCCATGCTCTTAACTGGAAATTTTAGGTTGCAACCACATGGATGTAGGGTTGTGCATGCAGTTGGAGGCTTCCAGTTGCATGGAGGGCTCATTGTGTGAGCGGTTTGGGACCTAGGTCAAAGAAAAGAGTGTTCAACTCAGGTTTTGACCACCTGGGGTGATTTCTCAACCTCTGAGTGACATGTAGCCCCTATAGAATGTTATGAGTTTTCTGTTTGTCTTTTGCGTTAAGCCCCACTTCCTTAATGGAACCTAGGAGGTTAGGTCATGTCATAGTAGCTCCTCCTCTCATGTTTACCCTGGCAGGCTGGTGAAACCAGGTAGATATGGGAGGGGTGGTTATAAAATGGTATCAGAGCTCCCAGGTTCGACACTTGGACTGGATAGGCAGAATGTATTTTTCATGCATGCATGCCAGTTGTATATGTATTTGTTATGCATGCATTGTGATTGTCATTGTTGCAAGTAGTGTCATCATGTAGACGTTGATGATCTCAAGGTTGAGATGATTGATATATTGATTCCATGGTATATATATGTGTGCCGTGATAATTTGGATTGATCTTGCAGACGAGATAACCTTCCCTGAACTTCACCGAGGTATGTTGATTAGGTTTATGTTTAGTTTATCTGACACGGTATGTTTGCAGGTAAGTATAGGATCAAAGATTACAAGTAAAACAGTGGACTATATTTCACATTAATCTCCCTATATATTAGATGAGAAACATGGTGATGAGTACTCCCTTGACATAGTAGATACATTGAGAATTTTGAAAGTAGAGATCAAGAGTTGCATGGTAGATAATGACATGATAATTCAGTCATAGGAAAGACTTGCTAAGGCACAAGAAAAGCAAGAAGAAGTTAATGAAGTCATCCTTCATAGCCTATCATATTTGTGTAGACAGGGATTGCTTAGGATTAGTCATGGACACAAGGAAATAACTAATGGAGCATATGGAAATAGGTCTCAGTCGAGATACATAATTGACAAGGATGATACAATCATGGATGGTAGGTTCGTGGACACATTTAATAGGAGGGGTAATGACCATGGGTTCTATTCTAGTTCTAGTTGAGAGACACAACATTTCCATCACCATCACCATCCATATAGGAGGAGTGAGAAGCAATACTTTCTAGAGGAGTTCAAGAAATAAAAGCCTCCTACATTTGATGGATAAATGAAGAAGTCACAAGATGTATAAGTGTGGTTGCTTGGGATGAATAAGTTCTTCCAGTTGCATGATTACTTAGAGAATATGAAAGCCAAGAGAGATACTTTTAGTCTTAAGGGAAAATAAATCATATGGTGGGAAGGTGTGAAGAATGTCAGAATCATTCAGGAAGAGGAGTTGACTTGGAGTGAGTTTGAGAGACTTTTAAGGAAGAAGTACCTATCTGAGAGATACTATGATGACAGGGGAAAGGAATTTTATGATTTGAAAATGGGATCTATGACCAACGAGGAGCACATTAATAGATTCTTGGATTTGTTGAGATATGTGCCTTATCTTAAGGAGGATAAAGAAAAGATTCAAAGATTCATTAGTCAGTTTCTAGTAACATTCAAAGACATGATTGAGTTTTATGAACCTATATCACTAAAGGAAGTGATGAGAAATTTGAAGCACTGTTATGAAAAATTGAAGTGCAAGACTGAGTCTAAACAAGATTGGAAAGGTAATGAGAAGAATAAAGGAAAGTGGGTTAAGAAGAGAGGAAAGTCACAAGATACAAATGACAAGGAGAATGAAAAATCACATAAGAAGTTCAATGCATCTAATAGAGGACAAGGATTTCAGTCCTAGGAGAAGAAAAAGGGTGATGGTAGGAAGACTTTACAATGTTGGATTTGTTGCAAGGATCATCACAGGAGAGATTTTTCATAAAATCAGGGTGGAAGACTGCAGATTTATAGTGCTTAGGAGGCATATATAGTGGGGATGTTGGAAGGAGTATTCCTCGGATTTATGTAGCATTGGATAATAGGTAGGATGATCATCAAGCATCTATTATTGAGATGGAAGGTAAGATTTGTGATCAAGTTGTTTCTATTTTGATTTATCCTGGATCTAACTATAGTTATAATGGTCCTGACCCGGTGGATAAGTGCAGTTTGAATAAACAAGTGCATGCAGAGTCTTGGTTAGTGTAGTTGGCTATAGGTACTAAAAATAGTTCATCATTGGGTAAGATCTTGTGCATTTGAGTTGAATGACAAGTCTACGTAAACACATCTAAATGTACTTCCGCTGGGATCATACAATATGTTGTTGGGTATGGATTTGTTGTAGATTCACAAGACTAAGGTGGATTACTATGATAAGGTTATTGAGTGCTTGGATGATGATGGAGAGAAGATAATTTTGTAGGGTAAGAAGAAGCATACTTTAGTTAGAATGGTTACAACTATGCAGGAAAAGTGCAGTCGCAAGAAAGGGTGTGTATTGTTTGAAGTGCATATTTCCAGTGATAAAGATAAGGATATTAAGGATGTTGAGGTCTTGGAGAGGTACCTGGTTTTGAAACAATTTCAGGATGTATTTCCAGTAGAGATTTTAGAGTTGTCACCTCACAAGGAAGTGGACTTTTCAATTGAGTTAATGCTTGGAGAAACACTAACATCAAAGGAAATATACAATTTGAGCACTTCAGAATTAGTGAAACTGAAGTTGAAGTTGATGGAAGTGCTTGACAATGGATACATTAGGCCAAGTGTGTCACCTTGGGTGCACTAGTGTTCTTTGTGAAGAAGAAGGATGGTACTCTTATACTGTGTATTGATTACAAGAATTTGAACAAGGTGATGATTAATAATAGGTACCCTTTGTGCGAATTGATGATTTGTTTGATTAGTTGAAGGGAGAAAAGTTGTTCTTGAAGATCAATTTGAGATCATGATACCATTAGGTACACATCAAAGAAGAGGATATCTACAAGACTGCTTTCCAGATTAGGTATGGGCATTATGAGTTTGTTGTGGTTCCTTTTGGTTTGACTAATTGCTATAGGGATTAATGCATGGGTGGTTGTGGATGAAATAACCTCTCGAGTCTTCCTGGAACCCAAGGAAAAATGTTTAATATTCACTGCAACTGTCACAAAGAAACACACATATATTCATATTAATCCATGATTGACAAAGAAAAAGTAGAAATATTACCTCAACCTTTGGTGTAGTCCTGTTGGAGAACTCAGTTTGGCATAGTGGAAGACCTCTTTGCCAACTCCTAGATTAGAACCTACACATAAACAAGACAAATCGTAATATCCACAACTTATAAACCTTGATAATAAAAACATCAATATATAAGAGAATATAAGCCAACATGCATCTAAGATACTTATTAATCACGAAATTGAAACAACATGTAAAGGAATAAAATATCGACACCGTCAAGTAGACAACACAAAAACATATCTATATTATTAGATAGAAGAGGAATTATTACAACCATCTTGGCCAGATTAAGTCTCCTCTAGTCTTTCAAATCCTCGCGCTCTCTCTCAACTTCTTGGCAGCATAACAATACTTAAGCTCTTGCAAAATCTCAACAACCATTTGACCTCTGTTATAATGACCGAGCCTCCTATTTATAAATGGAGAGAGGCTCATCCTTGCCAATTGTTTCATGAGTTCCAATGAGGCAAAAGATTGGATGTTTCCTTGCTTTATTTCTCTTTCCCTTCCTGTGAGACTATGTTATGAATAAAAATGTCCTTAGTTAGGCCTAAGACAGATGTTTCTTTCTTTTTGAGCTGACATTTGAGTGCAAAGCGGAGTGCCAATTAGTGAACTCATGCTTTGACCTTCGGAATCTCATAAATATCTAGTAATGCTTCCCTTTAGGAAAAAAAGAGCATTAACCTAAGGATTAACGCTTTTGGCTGAGAGATGGGAAACATTATAACTCTTTTTGTCTATTTTTGGGGTGTGTTACCCTAGAAAATAGGCTTATAACTTAGGTATTTCTTCCAACCAATGTGTCTTTCTCCTATGAGATGATGAGGAGGTCATTTTGCTGCATAATAGATGCCCCCTAAAGTGTGAGGTCAGAGACGAAGATGATGGCCGAAATACTTTATAAATATTGTAGTTAAAGAGAGAGAGGACTGGCGCTTCGAGATTGTAGGAGACCTAAACCAAGCCAAATATGTCAAAACTATGAGATCATGTCCTGAGTGAGGAATTCCCATGCTCAATAGCCATGTCAAAGTGATTTCTCAAAAAGGAGGTATGAATATGATGTCCACCGATAGGCACAATGTGGAAATTGTGGCATAATATGATCAATCTGACGATATGTCTCCAAAAAAATATGCACAACTTGGGAGAGGAAATAAGGTTGAGTGATGTAAGCCTCTACTAAAGGTCTTGGTTGCCACTTATTTGAACAACATATTTATGCACATGTGAATAAAGAAGTTGAAGTCGAACATGTGAGAAATCGTTTGATTACTAATCAATGATGAAAACTGTTAACGGACACAAGGATGGCCACTGATAAGGATGATGGTCTTCAAGATGCACATTACAATCTAGCGAGTGTGAGAAGGATGTTTTCGTCAAACACCCGTAGAATCATTCAACTGGGAGCCAATGATGAAAACCTCCAATCAAATGCAAGGTAACCTGCCACTAAGGGCTACGAGTTCCAAGGTATTGATAAGTTTCTGGATCTGCTTCCTAGATAGAGTGTTGAAGTCGATAGGAAGAGATCGGTCAAAAGGCAGGAAATGAGGTGTCCTACATCAATTGAAATGACATGGGACAAGAATGATTGCTTTGAAGATAAATTTTGAGAAATGGATCAAATAGACGGAGGGAAATTTTGAGGCATATGATGGATGGTCGATGTGAGAAGCGGATGATACATGAATCCCTTGAACAATAGAAGGCACACCATTAAGGTTACAAGGCACCTTAAACTCATGAACACCAAAGAGTGTTAAGATACAGGGATGTAAGAACATCAGAGTATGAAGGCAAAAATGATAGTCATAGGATGGTAAGGTTGGGTGAAATGTTGAAAAAAGAGATTTGTTGATGGAGTGCCATGTTCAAGGGATATACTGCTGCCAAAAGATCCTTTTGAATATATATATTGAGTCACTGTGTTGTCCAATTTCCCCCATCAGATTAAGTTTAACGAGTCCAGATGGGTAAACTCAGTGGTATTTTCATATTTAGAGACTCTGAGAAGATCATAAAGAACAACACCAAGGGGGTACCTTTGTCATGGTTGATGGCCGGGTGCAACAAAGGTTTAATAGTATACCCAACACCGTTCCTTTTCTGTAAGTTAATCCATTGAGTTTGGATAAAGTGATAAACCTATTCTTAATCGATGTCTACCTCATTTTGTTACGAGTATGAGAAGACAAAGTGAACTCGATATTCTTTGTGAATTTTTAACGAGTCAGACAAAGAAAACTTTATAGATATTCATAAAATTTTAACGATTTAGATGAAGAAAAATTGATATGCCTTTTTTCAGTTTAAGGAGTGATAAAAAAGAGATAAAAGAACTGCTCAGGTCTTCTTTGTAAGAGTTTTATGAGCCTGCAGAAGGTAACCTGGGGATTTTTCAGTTCAAGAGCGAGAAGAGGTCCCAAAAAGAAAGTGCTCATATCTTCTTCATAGGAGTTTTACGAGCCCGAAAACTGTAACTCAGACATTTTTTAGTTTAAGAGTGAGAAAGAATCCCAAAAAATAATGTGCTCATCCATAGTTGAACTTGGTCGACTCTGCATAAAGACACTAACATATCATCAGAGCATAAGTAAAATTTGACAACATATCAATATGGAAAATGTTTAAATAGTATAGGAATGAAGAACTTAAATTTCAATGATTAGCTAGAGTGAGTCATACCTCCAAAGTGACTATAAGAAGGGTGACATGCCCTCATTTTCACTATTTGAGTTCTATGAGAGTGCTCTGGGGAGAAAAATAAGCAGAATTTTTTTGAGCAATTACGAGCAATCTAGGTGACCATTTGATGTGTTGTCAATTCTAGGTAGATGGCTTCATCCCTATCTTGCATTTAAATACTTAGTTTAGTCATTCTACTGGTGATTTTTTCAGTTTTGAGCAAGCCTTAGGTGGTTTAGCTAGCTAAAGTGGTCACTTAGGCTATGGGGCACATTAAATGCCCTTCCCATGAAAGGGAGGGGTGTCAACACTCCCTGTGAGCACCGAAGGGATGTGTTAGTCGAGAAAGCACAAGATACACTTGGATTTCCTTATTTCCAGCTAAAGACTGATTCAAGGGTTATGTTGTGCAGGAATTAAGCTTTTAAGAAGAGTTTGTGGAGACAAAGAGCTCATGATGTTGAGGAACTACAAATGCTAAAGGATCCAGATTGCTTAGAATATTTGTGAAGTTGTGGGTTGCTGAAGTATGCCAGACTTAACGTGATGAAGATTTAGGAGGATCTCCTTAGCTAGATCATCCAAAGGTGGGATGAACAACAGGGTGTGTTCAGGATTAGGGACCATGAGCTCTCGACCGAGAGAGATGATATATATTTCCTCATTGGTTTATTGTGCAGAGGTGCATGAGTAAACTTGACAGGAGGGAGAGTTGATTGTAGGACCACCATGGAGTTGATCCAAACATATTGCAAAGATGACAGTTAGTTAGTGAGTAATAGGATTCCTATAGAGCAGATCAAAATAAGTCCAACGAAGTCTATTGTATGGATGATTATACACTTGGTAGGGTCTAAGAGTCAACATATGGCTACAAATGCCCTATTTCTACTGGCATTGGACTACTTCTAGCCATAGGTATTCAACTAGTGTGAGGGAGACCTCTGTCAGATGAAAGAAGAGTTGATAGCATGTAAGCTCTAAGCCCAAAGGGAGTTTGGGTATGGCACTTTGATCATGTCCTTTATCTTAGAGAGAGTGCCCACAATGAGGTCTCATATGATTCTGGGTATGGCTAGTCGCAGGGAGCCTAGACAGGAATGATGGGCATCCCTTGCACCTCGTATTGAGGGGGACCGATTAAACACTTTTTCAAGGATGACTTATTTGAGTGACTCAGTGGCTAGATCATGATGATTGAGAATTATTTGTATGCTGACATGAACTACTTAGGGGATTCGAAATTGATATTTCTACCCGGCACTCAGTGGGGGCCACTAGGTAAGATGATTGATCGACGTGAAAAAACTATTTTTTGCCTTTTGAAGTTTATGCAATTTTTTTGTTTTATGGGTGTTTGCATTTTCTTGACATAGATGTGGCACCAGTACATCCTACAGGTATGCCTCACCATGCTAGGTGAGGTGATCAACTACCTGGGGCTGGAGTAGCAGTACAGGGTGCGACAGCCGCTGAAGAGGGAGATGACACATATAGTTTGCGTGAGGTTGCTAGGAACATCAAAGGTTTGAGCATGTGTGTGCCGCCTCTTCCCATGAGAGAGATACCAGTCCATATGTAGTGACACACAATGGGTGTGCCAGAGCGGTTTTTGGTACCTCTGAGGAGGTTAGCTAGATAATTTTTATGTTACCATGAGTAGTAGGCTCAAGAGGAGTAGGGTATGGCCAACGGGTGTCAGAGTGAGGCTTAGAAAATCCATTTTTGTACTTAAAACAACCAAGTTTTGGGAATTTTTGATATAAAAGGACTAGACATGATCTATATATCTATATACAAATATTTTTTGGTGATTAATGGTGTATGTGTTTGCTTTGATTTTTTGTAAAATTTTTAACTATGAAAATTTTACACTCATGCATGTAGCTATAAAGAATGGGACAGATGCCAATCCAATACATAATTTTCTAATGAATCAACTAATGCATTAGATTCTCTAGGAATTTGTTCATTAGTGATAAACTCAAATTGACATTCTAAAAGTCGTACCCTTAAAAAGTAATGTAACAAGATTGGATTGTGAATGTGATAGTGATTAGTCAATTACATAACAACTAGCTGAGAGTCTAACTCGACGACCATATTGTAGAAATTATAGCTATAGATTAACTTGATCATGCAATATAACTAAAGAAAAATACTTTAATCTACTTCTACAATCAATTTTGCGGAAGCTTAAAAGATTTGAGCAAGATCAAGCTAAACACATATAACCAGAAGAAGAATCAATGCCCATGAAACATAGAAGAATTCTCTGGGGAAAGCCTCAACCAAAAATCCCGTTATCAGTATTATCATACAAGGTGGAAATACTTCAAGATTACACAAAGCTTTAGCTCTCACAACTAGCCAGCTCTCAGTACAATTCTCCTGGATGCTCACAGGAAAACAAGGCTTCTCACAAACCTTCTCCTCTGCCCTCCAAGCCTCCTATTTCCTTGCAAAGTTTCTCTGGCTGATCCTCCTGTTACCAAGTGGAAGACTGATCACTCACACTGATCCTACACCCTGTTAGAACTGCACAATCCTCAAGGAACCTTCTTCCTTTTGCATGGATGAGTTTCCTTTATAGGAAACTCATGCAACTGATAGTACAATGTCCCTGTCTTTAATCTCAACTGGGCCTTTCTCAGAATAGACATGCATGAGTTATTTATGAGAGAATCTTCAGTTATCTGGAGTACACTAGTTTGAAGCATGCATGCATGCATTAACTGACTGAACTCACAATTAGTTACTCAAACTATTTGGAACTAATTTAATTGGACATAAATTAGTTAACTGAGTTAACTAATTACAACTCAAATACAACTCACCCTTATCTCCTTAATTAAGGGATAATCTCCTTAATTTAAGGGATAATTGTTGCATGACTTCACAAAGACTTCTAGCTTGAATTTCTCCAACTAATTAATCCAAGATGAATTAATTAATTATTTTTCAAGCAGTTGGTGAGACTAAATTAGAATTTTAATTCACAATTTTAATTCAAGGACAATTAAAATTGGAATATTCTTAATGCTATTTTTAGCATTTCTTGTTTCTATTCTCAACACTCCCTCTCAACAAGAAAGGAATTCAACTCGATCCCGATCCTAAACCTTTGGAATGTTCTGCATGCAACACTTATCTCTAGTGTTATTGCTCCAACAACTCCAGAAACAAAAAAAAAAATCCAACCTGAATCAGTATGATGCATCAATCATCAAAGTCTTTGACTGCATCAATCCCACTGATTCCTCTTGCTACTATATACTTTAGGCTCCTGTAGCAAGGTACGATCCATGAGATAAAACCTCTCAATGGAACCTACCCAATTTCAACCTTCTTGAGACTATAACTTCACATCACCCCACCTCACACCTAGAGGTATGGCTGCATGTGATCCCTCTGCTGACTTGGCTCGAAATTCCCCCCTATTGGAGGTCTCTGCATGGGTGGATGCCTCCACTCGGTCTCCTCTCAGCATCTCCAATTGTGGCTCCTCCACACTTGTCTAAGACTTCTTCTGGGACTGAAGGTTGAGAGGTAATTGACTCTCCCTCTAAACCACCAAATCTCTAACATTTGCCTTACTCCTCCAGGCTTTACATGCATATTAAACTTCAAGAGCATATAATTTTTGACTCGTGAACCGATCTATTTCACCTATCTCGTGGTGATGTGTCTAAGGAGAACCTTTCCCTTACTGAAGACAACATCATAGCCTTTGTCCTCCAACATCACGATCGATACCAAATTCTTCTTTGTCCAGGCACATACTTCACATCTGTCAAGGTGATAAGAGCTCCATGCTCCCTCTGAAAAGCAACCGTGCCCACTCTTGAAACACTCTACCTTTCATTGTCACCCATCTCTATGTGCATCTTGAGGTATTTCTCCTCCAATGTATTGAATAAAATTTTATCATCGGTCATGTGGAATGAGGCTCCACTGTCAAGAAACCAACCACAACCCAACATCGATGATGCCATGCATGCGATGAGGGTGAAGTCCATTTCGAACTGAGAGGCTAATGCTTCACCTTCTGATCCATCCGAGGATCGCTTGTTGGACTTCTTCAATGGGAAATTAGTTGCATAATGACCCATCTCATGACAATTAAAGCATCTCACTTTAGACTTGTCAACCTTCTTCCCTCCATGAGAAGAATTCGATTCAGAATGGGACGCCTTCCCCTTTCCTTTCCTTGCCTTACTTTCTAAGGCCATATTTTCTTCATCATCCTTGGATGAAGAACCATCTCGTGTGCTCCTCCTAATCTTCTCTTGCATGAGATCCAACCACAGTTGTTCCCAATCCGACGGTTTCTCCCTTCCATTCACAGAGTCCTGGATGCTAGCTCTTTGGAAGGCCAAGGAGAGTGAGGTTCACCATATCATCATGACTAGTAGTTATTCCCACACTTCCAAGCTCATATCTACAGGTGGTGAGCTTGTTCAAATATGTGGAAATATCTCCATCTTGATTTTTCGAAGCTTGTCCTTGAGCGCCAATTTCCTCTAGTCACTACTGTTCTGGTAGAGGTCCTTCAATGTCTTCCACATTGAATATGGAGTATCCTTCCCATGGATACTCGAGACAATATGGTATCGAACTCCCTCAAAGATGACCTGTCTCACCCTCACCACACACTTCTTCCATTCAGCCAACTCTTATGCATTAGTTGAACCTGACTTTGGGATTTCTTGATCAATGAAATCCTTCAAGCCGTTGTCTTCTAATACAGCCTCCATGCAATCTTTCCATGCTATGTAATTCGAGCTTCCATCCAAGGCATACTCGAGTCTCAAGCCATAGAATGCCATTGACCAACCTGAAGTATGAGATGAATTCGATTTGTACCTACAACCCCGAACTTCAAACTTTGAATTCCCTTCTTAGTATACTGTTCATAGCTCTGATAACCTTTGCTATGATACCATGTAGAAATTATGACTATAGATTAATCTAATAATGCAATATAAATAAAGAAAAATACTTTAATCTACTTCTATAGTAAGTTTTGTGGAAGCTTAAAAGATTTGAGCAAGATCAAGCTGAACACATATAACCAAAAGAAGAATCAATGCACATGAAACAAAGAAGAATAATCTGGGGAAAGCCTCAGCTAAAAACCCCGCTATCTGTATTATCATACAAGGTGGAAATACATCAAGATTACACAAAGCTTTAGCTCTGACAGTTAGCCAGCTCTCAGTACAATCCTCCTGGATGCTCACAGGAAAACAAGGCTTCTCACAAACCTTCTCCTCTGCCCTCCAAGCCTCCTATTTCCTTGCACAGTTTCTTTGGGTGATCCTCCTGTTACCAAGTGGAAGACTAATCACTCACACTAATCCTATACCCTGTCAGAACTGTGCAATCCTCAAGGAACCTTCTTCCTTCTACATGGATGAGTTTCCCTTATAGGAAAACTCATGCAACTGATAGTACAATGTCCCTATCTTTAATCTCAACTGGGTCTTTCTCAGAATAGACATGCATGAGTTATTTATGAGAGAATCTTAAGTTATCTGGAGTACAATAGTTTGATGCGTGCATGCATTAACTGACTGCACTCACAATTAGTTCCTCAAACTGTTTGGAACTAATTTAACTGGACATAAATAAGATAACTAAGCTAACTAATTACAACTCAAATACAACTCATCCTTATCTCATTGATTAAGGGATAATCTCCTTAATTTAAGGGATAATTGTTGCATGACTTCACAAAGAATTCTATCTTAAATTTATCCAACTAATTAATCCAAGATGAATTAATTAATTATTTTTCAAGTAGCTGGTGAGACTAAATTCGAATTTTAATTCACAATTTTAATTTAAGGACAAATTAAAATTGGAATATTTTGAATGTTATTTTTAGCATTTCTTGTTGCTATTCTCAACACATATTAAAGATGTCCCAAGATGAGGCTTTAGTAAGGAGTGGGATAATGGACATGTACTTAACAATATTGTTGGTGGTAGAACCAAGAAAAAATCCCCCAAAACTAAGTGACGAAGGGTGACAAAGACATTAGTACAATGAGAGACATGTATGAGAAAAATACCATTTAAAAGCCAAAAAATCCAGACACACCAAAAGAAGCAACAATTATATACAAAAAATTACAAAGAAGATGCATAGTAGAACACTAGGAAATATATATATATATATATTTCCTTTCAGATAGAGCCTGTTACAGGGCTTGGCAAGTGTGATTTAATTACAGTATGAAGTTTCATAGGTGTTTTTGAAGAAACCTTAGTAATGATATGGACTGACCCATAATGGTTGAAGGGTTCCTGCCCCCAAGAGAATCATGGCTTCTTAATCGTAAAGAAAAAATGAGGTCCCCACTTGGTAATATTGAGGCTTCACATGTTTGCCATATTTGCTTGATCTCGAGCCTTACAGCCTCTCATCAACAGTAGTGACAGGAAGGAGTTCAAAAACTAATTTGAGGAAGGGAATATGACACTCGATAGGAAGAACTCCTTCCAGGATGTAGGCAAGTTGAAATGGTGTAGTGACAGGAAGGAGTTCAAAAACTAATTTGAGGAAGGGAATATGACACTCGATAGGAAGAACTCCTTCCAGGATGTAGGCAAGTTGAAATGGTGTAAATCCTATAGAAGTTTTGATTGAAGTTTAGTATGCCCATAGAGCAGGATATAACATGCGATGCCAACAATTTTTATGATTTCCTACTAACCTATGGAGCATGGTTTTGAGGATGCCATTGACGACTTCCACTTGTCCATTGGCCTGTGAGTAGTAGGAGAAAGAATGTTCTTATCGAAAACTAAGCAACGATGTTAAGTCATAGATCATATGGTTTTGAAAGTGGGAGACATGGTTTGTAACGATCGTGCGGGGTACACCAAAATGGAAGATTACCTAATTGAACAGGAATAAAGTAGAAGTTTCTCCATCAACCCAAAAAGTGGGAATGGCTTCTGCCCATTTCGTGAAGTAGTCCACAATGATGACAATGAAGTTGTGTCCATTAGAGGAAGTGGGGTTATAGGTGATGAAGTCGATGCCCCATTTAGCAAAGGGGTTGGCGAAGATAACCGGGTGAAGAGGGGTAGGGGGTGCACACATTTTCTTGGTATATATTTGGCAAGGATGACATTAATGGGTTACAGTAATACAATATTTAAAAAATGTTGGGCAGTAGAATCTTGTGTGTAAAATTTTCTAGGCAATAGCCATGCCAGAAAGATGATTGCCACATGCTCCGACATGGCAGTAATTTAGAACATGTTCCACCTTGGAAAGAGTGAGACAATGTCGAAGAACTGAGTCAATGCCACGACGATATAGAGAATCATTTAGCACTAAGTAGTTCTTGCCTTGGTGGTGGATGTGATGATGATCATCTGACGATAGATCTGGGTGAAAACGTTGTGTTTGAAGGTGGAAAAAAATGTCTTTATACCAAGGATTAGTAGAGTCAACCAGATAGACAGATTCCTCAAGAATAGGATCATGGTATCCCTCATTTGGGTCAACTCTGGGAAGGTCCGAAAATAATTCGGCGAAGACTAGGGATTTTTTAGCCTTGGCAGTGGCAAAAACTAGATCAAATTGTTGGAGGATCACAATCCATTTGGAATATTTTCCTCCAATGACTTGGCAAGGGCAATGATAGTATTCTGTCGTAGCAAGAGGTAGCGTCAAAAGCAATTTACAGTAAAAACAACTGCCAAGGATAATTTTTCCACATGTGAACATCGGAGGTCAGGCCCAACAAGGCATTTTGAGAGATAATAAACCACATTCTCAATATGGTCATCATGAGTTTGGACCAACACTATGCCAATGTAGGTTAGTGAGGCTACCAAGTACAAGATAAAGTTGCACGAATAGTCAGGAGGACTGAGTAGTGGGGAAGATATGAGTGTCTGTTTCGAGGCATGAAATGATTATTGAGCTTGATTGTCCCACAAATATGGCACTCCTTTCTTGAGCAAGCACATAAAACTTTGTGTTAACTCACAATAATTCATGATGAAGCGATGTAAGAAGTTTTCCTTCCTTGCAAAATTTGGAGTTGTAATATGGATTGTGGTGCGGGAAATTGAGTAATCACCTTTACCTTATCGGGATCAACTCTTATCCCTTGTTTGGAAATAATGAAACCAAGAAGACGTCCATAATCGAAAAGGAATATGTACTTATGTGAATTCAGATGGATGTTCTAGAACCTACACCTAAGAAATATTACTCAAAGATGGGCTAGGTGTTGGGATCGTTTCTTGGAGTGAGCCAAAAGATCATCCAAGTAAGCTTGAACAATGTGTCTAATATTGTGAAATGCATGGTCCATGGCCCTATGAAATTTTTCACCCACATTCTTTAGATTGAATGGCATATTTTGATATGAAAATATTAACCAAGGATAGATGAAGGCAATTTTGTGCTATTCTGCAGGTTTTATAGCAATCTGGTTATAGCCTAGGAAACCATCCATGACGGAGGAGGACTCACAACTAGCACAATCATTGATTATTTTGTCAATGAATGGAATCGAATAATTTCCTTTTGGACATGCAACATTCAAATCATGGTAGTCAACAAAGACATGGATTATACCTTGTTTTTTGTCTACAAGAACTAAATTGGAAACCCATACTATCAAGGGAACGGGATAGATAAAACCAATAGGTAATAGTTTTTCAACTTCAGTCTTGATACCTACAGTTTTATGGGGGGGGACTGGTCGAGTTTATTGTTGGATAGGCTTGGGATTGTCATAGACCTTGATCTCGTGCTCGACAATAGAAGGATCTATGATGGGAATTTCCTCATAAGACCAAGAGAAAAAATCGCATAATTCTTTGAAAAGGCGGGTGAAGCTTTCAATATTATCAAGATTGTAGTCAACTCCAATCTGAATGTTTTCCACAATGCTTATTTTGATTGAGATATCGATGATCATAGTCTTTGAAAGATTTCCTAACTTCCCTTTTGAATACATAGTTTGGATAGTCTTATAAATCGAGGGAACAATCTCAGGTGGGTCAAAAGGGAGGATTTTTATAGGTGTCACGCTCGAATCAGATACTGAAGCGCGGTGATGAGAAGTTTCGCAAGGTCACTCTTCTAAAGACATGATCTCTCAAATATCTTCATCCGTAGGTAGGACTTCATTGAGGAGATCATTAGAAGGAGTCGTGATGGGAGAGGAAGCAGTACCATTGGTTGTAACCAAAGCAACAGAAGAATCAGATGCATATTGAATGGTTTGATAAGCCAATTCAGCTGGTGAAAGTGACATTTTTTCTCCATAAGAGTCAATGTATGAAGGGGTCAGGAGGATCCAGGGATCAGTTGGGTCATGAGGAATGATAGAGACCATAGAAACCATTTTTGGAATCTTGAGCAGTGGGAGAGGAAAGAAACCCAATAGGGAGGAACCCTTGAAAAGAACGGTACCAACAATGATATAAGAGCCAGGTATGCCACCCACTAAGGGCACAGTGCTACTAAGGAATGGTGAGTAATATGGGGTATAGAAGGACAACTGGTCCACTATGACTATTTTCCCATCTAATGGAAAGAGGATGAGTTGGAAGACCGAAGAAACAATGGCAGTCATGGCATAAGTCCAATTGTGGCCCAAAAGAAGATTATAGTCGAGATGACGATCTACAACTTCAATATCCACCGTTACCATTTTCCCACGCAGAGTGATCAGGTAGCTAGCAAGATATCCTTTTAGGATGAAATTGTTTCCATGGAATGCTTTAACGGAATTTGACGAAAGAGTAAGGGTGGGAGAACACAAGGTGAGCCAACACGAATTAGACATGATGTAGGTCAAAGCACCTTCGTCAATAACCGTTCGATGGATAACTATGCCTTTCAATATAACCTGTACTTAAAATGCAAGTTGGTAGTGTGATGTAGGAAAGTGTTCCCTCTGCGGACAGAGGCAACCCCTCTAGCCCTAGAGTGGGTCTAGTCACAAACAAAGACATATCAACAATAGATTTCCTTAAATAGTCATAGTTGGAGGCCTACCTCAACCAGTGGTCGATGGAGTTCCGTTGCGCTGCTCCAGCTTTTGCTTCCTTCTCCTCAATGAGTGATCAACCGAAAACAATGCAAAGAAAATACAACAAAGCACATAACCGGGAAACAACAATGATCTATTTACTCACAAATTCAAGAACTCATGAGCTATCAAGTAAATTACATACAAGACATAGGAAAACATCATTGATTGTATTAATAATGAAATAATAGCAAGCTTACAACCAAGTCTTGATGTCTTAAGCCTTCTCAGAGGAATCCAGCCAGCATGTTCTTCAAGCATTCACTCTTTGAAGATGATCTCCCAACATCCAAAGTCTCTCTTTCTCACTCATAAGTTTTAAATAAAGTCAAGGGCACTTCACAACCTTCCACAAGCTATCAACACTCTCACACTTGTCACACCCACACCAGCTATCTATCAAACTCAAAAGCACTAACAGCACTGCTCAATCCAAGAATTTACCAACTAGTAACTAGCTGATCATATCAAAGGTGAGTGTTTAAATAGGAGAAGGAGTCTCCATGAAAGGTGGAAGAGAGAGCTTCTCCCTAAGGAAGGTAGCATAATTGATGGAATTTCCATGCTAGAGAAGGAAGGGCGACACAAACTATGCCAACAACCAAGTCTAGTGTCATCCAAAGGCCGACTGTTGGAACACATTTGCCCAATCTGGATCATCGCGAGTGTATAATAAAGATTTAGGGTTGACATCGCTAAATATAAAAAATAGCCTCGCGACGGGGCATGAAATCGGACCGTCGTGGGAAATAGATGTACTTCCACGCTAGAAGCGCGGTTGGACTGTTTACGACTGCCGTTCAGCGCTTATATTAAGTCCACAGTTGCAATGAGGGAGATAACTTAGGAAAAGTGGGTCAATTGGTAGCATAAGAGAGAATTTGTTCAATATGAGCATGTTTGACTTGGACACATGACACAGTAGAAGGACTAGGAGTGAAGGTAGTGATAAATTACTATGTAACAGATGCCCCCTAAAGCATGAAGCCCGAGAGAGTGGGAGGGGTGAAATGCTTTACGAAACTGACTGAGCTGGAACACCATTTGGAAGAACTTGCAGGGGAAAGTACAACATATCTCTGATAGTGAAATACATGTAGTCTAGGCATGGATGCAGCCATCCAAAAGACATACGAACTAGGTATATGGTATGGATGCAGCCACCCAGCTAATAAGACCTTGATAATGACAAAGGTATGGTTGCAGCCATCCATGAAGACTTAGGTATGGTCGCAGCCATCCATCAATGAGTCATGCAATCACGAACCAAACCACGCAGCCCGAACATGTGTAATCTGAGTTTGGGGTCTTGAACCCAACCGATCATAGTACAAATTCTAACATGAGAATAGAGGTGATGAAGTCAAGCATGATAGAAAATCGCTTGATTTCCAGTCCGTGATGAAAACCATTAACAAGCACGAGAGAAACCACCAATAATGCTAATGGTTCTCAAGGTACTGTCTAGTACAATCCACGAAGTGTGAAAAATGAACTGAAGTCGAACACTCATGGAATCACCCAATCGATGACCAATGATGTAAGTTGACCATCAGGAGTGAAGAACTTGCCATTGAGGCATGCAAGCTCCAAGGTACCAAAAGGGGTCTCTAGATCAATCTCCTAGATAATGAGCTGATGTCGACAGGAGATGACCTGTCACAGGAGGGCCATAATGTTTCCCCCATCAACGACACGAGACAAGGAACAAGCGGTAGATGGTGAAACAGAGGATTAGAGGAGGAAGCAAGGATGTAAACTGCAGAAGGATTATACTCTTGAACATGTTGGTGACACGACTCTGGAGGGTGGTAGCATTCAGGTACCAAGGGATCAGAGGCTAGATGGAGAAAACATGGATCAAATGGAATGAGGCTAAATGACAACCCAAACCCATGGAAGGCCAAATGACGATGTATGGATATCCTAACCCGACAAGAAGAAGAAGTGTCGATGTTCAAGAGTGACTAGTTGCCATAGACAATCAATGATGATTTCCAAAATTCCCCCCCACCATTGTTGGCGAGTACCCCAATTATTTTTGAAAACAAGCTTGAAGGGGATAGCATATGCTTGTAATATAAGTTCAACCTTTGGTTGAATCCAACCTAGTAATAGTTTAACGAGCCCTAGGGAGGAGAAGCTCGAGTCTTGTCATGGTGACGAGTCCAATGTCGTAAGGGTTTAACGAGTTTGACATAGGCAAAACTCGGAGTCTTTTTCATGTTTAGGGAGTTTGAAAAAGACACGGAAAAGAAAACTCCAAGGGGGTTCCTTTTTCGTAAATTTGTGTCTCTCGAGCCCGAAAAAGTATAAAACGATACTCGAAAGAACTACTTGACCATTACGATCAAGGAGTACTCATCGTGATTAGTGACCTCGACCTGAAAAAGTAGAAAAGCAATCGAAACCACGCCATTTCGTAACCAATAACGAGCTTGAAATGACAAAAGCTCAGCAATCTTTTCATGTTTACACGATCGGAAAAGAGCTTAAAGTAAATCGCCTCTTATTTCATTTAACGAGTCAAAAGGGAAAAATACTCGACAATCTTTTCATATTTTATAAGTCAGAAAAGAGCTTAAAGGAGACTCGTCCTAGAGGAAAGAGTGGTATAAAGGGTAGCAACTGGTTCCGACAATGGTGGAACTGCTCAAAACATGTGATGGTCAAGAGGCTGGCTAATAAAACCACCCATTGCTACGGTTCCTTAGGAAAGGAAAAACAACCAAGTGAAAGCATATAATCGGCCAAAGAGATGGTGGCAATGGATTGAAACAACCAAGGCTCATCTAGCAGAATTTAGCGGATAGACGGAAATCATGAGATGTAAATCAGGTATGGGTTCTTTTTTACACAAGCTTGAACCATGGAGAACTCTGCTTGGATTCAGTTTCATGTTTACACAAGCTTGAAATGAAAAACTATGCTTGTTATGAGTTTGCATGCCCCCAGGAATAATTACGCAAATCAAGTTACATGCCCCCCAAGCTTCATTAAATTCAACGAGGTGGATGGAATGAAGGTTCACTTTCGAGATCTTGGAAAGACTCGACTTGGAATTTACGAGATCTCAAGCAAAGACTTGATTTGGAAAGGGAGTTGTTTCATTTTTTAATGAGGTTGACATAGTAAAAAAACCATCCTCATAACCTTTGTTTCATTTGTTAACGAGGTTGACACAAGATCAAGAACTTTCCTCAACACCCTTGTTTCATTTTTTAACGACCTTGACACAAGATCAGGAACTATGCTCGAGATTCCTTGTTTCTTTTTTTAACGAGCATGACATAAGACAAGGAACTGTGCTCCAGGATCCTTGTTTCATTTTTTAACGAGGTTGACAGAAGATCAAACTATCCTTGGGACTCTTGTTCATGGGCCATATGAGAATATGGTTCCCAAGAGGTCTTCACAGGATGGAAGAAATGCACTCTGGGAGGAATACATGTCATGATGCACCAATGACAGATCGGGTTCCAATGCCCCCAGTACATGATGTATGAGACCATCTGCATGATCATCAATAGAGGCAGAGATGGAATGGGTAGCCACATAATTGACCTGTGGCAAAGAAGGTCCTGCTTGCGAGCAAGAACCGAGAGGGGATGACAGTTGTGTAAGAGGCACTGGGGGGCTAAAGAACAATAGTTGATTGATGGTCAATATTCTTCCATTGTGTGGAAAACAAACCACATGGAAAATTGAAGAGACGAGGGTCCCATGGCATAAACATAGTCACGGCCAAGGAGAAGACTGAAATCTAAAGCACCTTGGACAACCATGACGTCTATATAGACAATTTCCCCCCCCAATGTAACAAGAAGCTTTAGGAGGATCCCTAAAGGTTGACTGGTTCCTCTGTCAAATTCCAATAGATTCTGCATGACCAACAGAAGCTATGGGGAGCCCAAAGCTTGCCAAGTAGTGAAAGGCATGAGACTAATTGACGCACCCTCATCCAAGACAATTCCAGGTACTGCCTTATCATAAGCATGTACTGTAATCTAGAAAGGCACATAGGATGGAAGGTGGAATGCAGTTAAATGACTCTAGTCGAAGGAAATGACCAAACTACTTGGTGAGGGAATCATATGATTGCCCCCCTGCTCTACAGGAACTGAAGAAGGACTGTCTTGACTAGTGGGGATAGGAGGGTCATTTTCGGACTCAGGAGAATTTGACGAGATGAGAAGGACATGAGCATGACGCTCTTCTGAAGTAGAGTAATCAACAGATGGTGAAGCCAAGTTGACACTCTCTCCGACCAATGGTTGGTCTGGAACAGGCTTAGCACAACCAGGTTTGGAAAGAGGATGACAGGCAAGAGAAGAATCTAAGTCAATCTCTTGGTCGATGGGGAGAGGGTCTGAAGAGAGCCTCTGATAACCAATGGGAAGTTGGGGTGAAGAAGCTGTAAGACTTTCCAAAATGGTGGAAGCTTTATCCATGAGCAGACAAAGGTGAAGGAGATGGTTGCCTTCACATAGTCTATAGGGGAATCGAATCTTCCCTTTCTTCTTACCATTGTTAGTTGACAGGGTAGCATCGCCATGAGCTTTAGAGGATGATGAGGGATGAGCTGGATTGTGGGACCATACTTCTAAGATCCTAGGAATGCCAGGACAATCACGAAGAAGATGGTCACCCTTGCACAATTTACAAGGAAACTTAACCTTCCGTGGAGGACTAGAAGGTGTTTCGACCTAAGATGTACTCAGAGTAGTAGCTGCACAGTTGGCCTCATGTTTATCAGAATTCTTCTTCTTCATCATCATCTTCTTCTTCTTCTTAGTCTCCTGGTTACTAGATGTGAAACTTTCACCAGACAGAGGAGAGGAGGAGGAAGAAATAGGGGAAGAAGGAGTAGGCTCAACCTTGGAATCATCGTGCCATGGTTCAGATGAATAATATGGTGGAATAGGAGTCATGACGCTCGAGACCATCGAGGTTGAAAACAACCAAACAGGAAAACCGATGGTTAACCCAGGCAAAGACAATGTTTCCATATACGGAGCACCGACATTTCCAAAAGAAGGAAACAGACCAGTGTTCCCATTTGGGGGAAGACCTTGACCGGTGGACTCGGGGACTGTGGCCATCAGGAACAAGTTTGAGAAGCACTCTTATCACAATCAAGAACTCGAAATATTACCATGAATATTTCCTGGGCACTGAATTTTATGACACAGGAACAAAACTTGACCTTTTCATGTTTCAAGAGTCGAGAAAAGGATGAAAAGGTGACTCTATCTCTTTTGAGGTTTAATGAGCTTGAAAGGACAAGTTCTCAGATGGACCTTTTCTTTTAAGGAGTCCAAAAAGGAATGAAAGTGACTACTCTGGAGAAACTAGGCAAAAGGTTTACCAAACAACCCGTAAAACTGCATATACACCTTGGAAGTCATATGAAAACCAAGGACTTTCCATACGACAATCAATCTTCCTGAATGTTGTGTTCAGTGCGTTACGGTTTGCAAGGTGAAAATCATGGCTTCCTAAGGATATAGGATGATAACCTAGTGGGGTCTCTTGACATATACTCGATGGTACATGGGAGCACAATTCCGTACTAGACCGCTATTGAGTCACAGAAGGAGGAATCACCAAACCTTGAGTGAAAACAATAGTCACTAGGTTTAACGACATCGAAGCATGTCTCTAGCCGAGACCTCTAAATAATGAGCGTTATGTTCCAATGCTTTGTTAGATTTATTCAGTTCATTTTAAAGTTGATCTTGAATTATGTTTAAGTTTTTAGGCCTTACTGTATGTTTACAACAAAACATAGGATGCAACTAGAATGAATGAAATATCCTTTTACTTCAATGAACACCTACCTATGGGAGGGTAGAGAGATCATTCCCAAACCAAGAAAACCAAGATGAGCAAACACAATCACTTTCACACACTGAATGAATGCAGTCTTTTGATTTTTGATGTCTTAAATTCAAAGAAACAAACAAGCAAGTGTGAAAGAATAGGTTGGTCCAAACAATCGTGATCTATGTTTGGCAGTGAAAAAAAAATCGAATCAAAACCAAAGATTGGTTCAATAATTGTCACTAAAAATCAACCAGAAACAAAGAATGAGGAAGGCTCAATCAAACTAACATGAAAGCTGTAAACAAATCTTGAGCAAATCAGCAACCAAGCCAATTGATTCGAGAAACTTGAAATAATGAACTAGGTCACATAGGCAAAAATGCAAGATTCATTTAACAAATCCTAAGAAAGAGTGCCTCAGCCGTAAACAGTGAAAAACAAATCACTGAGCAAGAAAAAAGGGCAAGATGTCAACAGGACTGGAAAATTCAGGAGGTAGAATTGAGAAAATCAATTCTACAGGTATCGTCGCAAGGACAACACTAGCAACTAGCGTTGATAAGCAGCTAGCTGTAGCAAGAGGGTGACATCGTCGCGGAAGTACACGTCTTTCTCGTGATGAACCGATTTCAGGAGTTGTCGCGACTGTGTGACGTTATTCAACGATGCACATGACTTTACAAAAGAGTGAGCACGACTATCAAACTATGTTCCGTGATGATGTAAAAAACAAAGGCAAATGAGCCAAAATCTCCCAGACAAAAACCAGCCAATCTAACAGACAATAGAGGGACTTCCCAGATCGACCTAGGTGACCCAAAAGACTGATAATTGATCCCCAAAAACCAAGAGAGACCAAATCAAAATCAAAACAAGAGCAAAGAGAAGAACATAGGACAGACTCCCCAGTGGAGTCACCAATTTGTGATGCAGGAAAGTGTTCCCTTTGTGGACAGAGGCAACCCCTCTAGCCCTAGAGTGGGTCTAGTCACAAACAAGGACAGATCAACAATAGATTTCCTTAAATAGTCATAGTTGGAGGCCTACCTCAACCAGTGGTCGATGGAGTTCTGTTGCACTGCTCCAACTTTCGCTTCCTTCTCCTCAATGAGTGATCAACCTGAAACAATGCAAAGGAAATACAACAAAGCACGTAACCGGAAAACAACAATGATCTATTTAATCACAAAGTCAAGAAGTCATAAGCTATCAAGTAAATTACATACAAGACATAGGAAAACATCATTGATTGTATTAATAATGAAATAAGAGCAAGCTTACAACCAAAGTCTTGACATCGCAAGCCTTCTCAGAGGAATCCAGCAAGCATGTTCTCCAAGCATTCACTCTTTGAAGATGGATCTCCCAACATACAAAGTCTCTCTCTCTCACTCATAAATTTTACATAAAGTCAAGGGCACTTCAAAACCTTCCACAAGCTATCAACACTCTCACACTTGTCACACCCACACTAGCTATCTATCAAACGAAAAAGCACTAACAACACTGCTCAATCCAAGAATTTACCAACTAGTAACTAGCTAATTATATCAAATGTGAGTGTTTAAATAGGAGAAGGAGTCTCCATGAAAGGTGGAAGAGAGAGGATATCCCCAAGGAAGGTAGCACAATTGATGGAACTGCCACGCCAAAGAAGGAAGGGCGACACAAACTGTGCCAACAACCAGGTCTGGAGTCATCCAGAAGGCTGACTGTTGGAACAAATTCACCCAATCTAGATCATCACAAGTGTATAACATAGATTTAGCACTGACATCGCTAATAAGTAATGTAGCCAGTCAAATCACTAAATATAAAAAATAGCCCCGCAACGGGGCATGAAATTGAACCATCGCAGGAAACATATGTACTTCTGCGCTGGAAGAGCGGCTTGACTCTTTACGACCGCCGTTCAGCGCGTATATTAAGTCCACAGTCACGATGAGGCAGATAACTTAGGAAAAGTGGGTCAATTGGCAGCATAAGAGATTTTGTTCAGTATGAGAATGTTTGACTTGGACACATGACATAGTAGAAGGACCGGGAGTGAAGGCAGTGACAAATTACTGTGTAACAGGTAGGAAAGGTGAGGCTTACTTTTCTCGATGTTAATAATTTCTAGCATGGAATCTTGAGGATCAACTCCACCAATGGTTGAAACCAAAGGTTTCCATTGTGCTGGACATGTTTGTAATACTACAAAAGAAGACATAGATGATGGTGCTTGCACCAAATTTTCTACAATAATGTAGATTTGGGCATCATGTGCAAAGGTATTGTGTTTCATTTGATGAAGTGACCCTTTGGGGGGGTGGATCACAAGGTCAGCGACAACCCTTTCGATATGAAGATCATTGGGTAGAGGTAAATTTGAACTCAAGGCATTTTCCAGAGCATTAGCGACTAGAGTTCCATAATTTTTGGCTCACTTTTGGAGATCAATCATTTCAAAGGTGTAAAAAGTTAATGATCCTTCACCGAAGGAAGGAAGATGTGAACCATCATTTCCCCCTTGTGGTGGTTTCGAAATAAGATGTTGTTGCTGCTGAGTGAGGAAAGGGTTGTTTAGGACCTCTAGGATTTTGCCAGTGTCCTTTTGAGAAAGAAGGTCTGTGTATTCTTGAAGATGAGGACATTTGTGAGTCATGTGATCCTCCACACAAATTTTGCAAGGGAAATTTACAATTTTTTCTTTCCCACTATTAGATTTAGCAACATTTTTCTGTTTGGGGTTGTTCTGCATAACAGGCTTCTCTTCAAAAGGAGAAGTCTTTTTCTTATTCTACTTGTTCTTACCACTGGGTGTTTGTGTAGAATACATAGTTTATCGTAGTGGTTGGAAGAGCAACCAATTGGGTAAAAGGAGTGGTATCGATAGATAATTAGGCAACGTGCCCACTAATTTGTTTTACAACAGTCCCAGAGGTAGCTCGGATGACACAATCAATGTGCACACTGGGTTGCTGAGTAGCGAGAGCATTGGAAGTTTGAGGGGCATGGGGGATTTCATCGTATAGTGTGCCATACTGAGAGTAAATAAAATCTAAATTCTAGGCATGATGAATGGATTGGTCTTCCATGACTGCACCACCTAAGGCAATGCCCTTGGCAATTTGAGTAAGAAGTGATTTGCAGAACTAATGTGCTAACAAGTAATCTAGAATGGGGGCTTTGACAAGACTCCATATACGTCTCCATTCATGGTTATGATAAGAGATGTGGATAGAGGTGTCTTGGCATAGAGTTGCAAGGAGTTTCGTTCCAATTTTGTAGCAGATAGGAAGCTGGAAGTGCTTTAAAAATCCCATTTCCAAGGCACCAAAGGTATTAACTGATGCATGTAGTAACTCAATGTGCCACTTGGTAGCATTGATAGTAAGGGTGAGGGGGGAGATTCTGATCCAGATACTATCATCAACCATGGATTTTGATACACACAATAAATGGCAGGTGGTGACATGTGTAGCCGAATCATCCCCTTGTTTCCCAACGAATTTCAGAATGTCGGAAGGTATCTTGTGCGAGATTTGTGGCCAATGCAAGTTATGATTGATGGGGTCATTATTCAATTTATATAGATCAGGGGTATTAAGTGGTTCCAAAAAATGCAAAGGGTTAGGTGCCCTAGAGTTTGACTAAGGTGATGAAGAATGACCTGAAGGACCTAGGGGTCATCCCATCAAGTTGTTCCCAATAAGATACATTGGATTCATGTGATAATAACCTCCCTACGATGGTGGAGTAGTCATATAAGGTGGCGATCCATAAGGGATATTAGGCTGGGGTGAAAAAGGTTGGTTTCCCCTAGGATAAAAAGTGCTTCGTTGACTCAATTGAGGTTGAGGAGGGGGTGCCCAATTGGATGGAGCAGGACTGGGTTGAGGGATCCCACTAGCCATATAGTTGGCCATAGGCACATGATTGACACTAGAATACTGTCCACTTTGAGGAAGTAAGTGGATCAATGATGAACCAGGTTGTCCTGTAGGTAGAGGGGGAACAATAATGTCCCCAACTGGTATATGCATGCTGGGAACATTTCCCCAAGGCATTTGAGCTTGGGTGTTTGAACTTAGCAAAGGGCTCCAACCAAAAGGATTACTGAAGGTAGCCATGCTAACAACACTACTAGGAGTGATATCCAGAGGTCTAGGAGCTGACACAAATGTGGAAAAAACTTGGATACACTGTATTCCACTCATAACGGGTGTAACTAGGTTTCTCGAATTAGGCATAGTTTGGATAGTAGGGTAACCAGTCAACTATGTATTACTGACCATAGGCGAGGGAAGTGATGGTGGAGAAAAATTATCCACAAAGGACCACGACCCATTAGTCGTTGGGGGAATATTGGATGCAGGTACTTACGAAGACATGACAGGTATAGGTGCTACTTGAATCAACACTAGTCCAAGAGGATTGGTGAGGGGAGGATTGTAAGGAGTTATAATTCCTTCATTAAAGAAGTCCTTAGGAATTATGGTTTCTTGGGAAGTGTTATGCGATTTAGTGTTAGACAATGGAGACTGATTTCCCCAAGAGGGAGAATCTGGGTCACTAAGGCTCAACAGATCCTCCAGGGTCAATGGAAGGAGACCTTGTTGTCACCTAGATTGACGATGAAGGTCATATGTAGCCATGGTGACATATATATTTTATAAAAAATTTTAAAGTGATATTTATTATAGTCTTAGTGATAACAAATCAACACCTAAAAATAAATACTCTAAAAGTCAATTAGCAAGCATCCAGGGGATATAACTCTGTCTGATAACCACCATTTGTTGGAGATAAAACCCAATATCATAGTGGCTAAAAGAGAGATATGGACAAATATATAGTTACGATTACTCCTTAGCTTCACTTGAACCTCAAATTAAGGGCCAAAGTACTCTTGTGAAGATGAGCACCCTCCCAAAATCTGAAGATGGAGTAGGTTCGTCTGTTTAGGTACCAGGGCAGCCTGCCCTAATCACCTTGTGTTCATCCCTAAAAAGTCTGGCCACTAAGGTTACCTCAAATCACAGACCCCATTGGGGGGTACATGGTTGTAAACAGTACACTGTGTGGGAAAGATACATGAGTTCCCAACTCAGCTTCGATATCCCAAGGGGATCACCAGTACACAAAATACCCAATGGAAATGCAGTCAAAGGCATGCTACCTTCTCTTACATTCCAATGTTGTCTTGCATTTAAATCCTTTGTAAGGGGAGTGGTCCCAAATGAACGAGTGCAACAGGATTTTACTCTCTTCAATGACACTAGTCTCAGTTTTGTGATCTTGGGTAGTTTACTCACTATTGCCTAGCACGAGATCCTAGCTTAGACTAATCCATTTGTATGCTTAAAAAAGAGTTTATTGATTACTTTTATTAAACATTTATTTTATGTGAACTTGTATTAAATTCTTCGGAGGGGTGTTGACGTATGAGTTCAATGTGACCATGACACAAACCGTGCAAGAAAAATGATTTCATATTTTCGTTCAATGAAAAAGAGCTCTTATAAGGAGAGGTTATCTATACATCATTTTAGTAACATACATCCAAATGCAGTAAACACACACACAAAATGCATACATATAATGCTCTCTAATAACTAACCCAATATATGCAGAATCAAACCAGCTAAAATAGAATTCATATATATATTATTTATTTATTTTAATTTTAATTTTTCTGAAAAACAAATGCACTTAAGCTATTTTCCTAAAAAGAAAAATGATCATAGAAGTAGCTAACCAAACACAATGCACAATTGCAGATCCCCAGAACAAATTAAAAGTAATCTCTCAACCCAATAATCCACATAATAGGGTGGATTTCAACATATTAGCTGACTAATGCTTCTCAGAAGAGGAAGCAAAGCATTAATAGTAGAAATAATTCTATGTCCAAGAGTCTAGGAAGTGTTATGACTCACTAGATTGCACAACTAGGGTGCATTACAAATACAAAGGCTATAAAAAGGGGCATTCAGGGTTTGATCAAAGTCTATGCACAACAGAGGAGGTTGGGAAGCATCTCGAGTGGTCAAAATGGGAACCAAGAAGAACAGGAAGGACTGGAAAGAAAGAGAGATATGAGAACTGAAAGATCAAAATTGGGAACTAAGTATTAGTCCCCAGTGGAGTCGCCAATTCTGCTATAGGGATTAATGCATGGGTGGTTATGGATGAAATACCCTCTCAAGTCTTCCTGGGACCCAAGGTAGGCTATTTAAGACTATATGCAACTCTCACAAAGAAACACATGTATATTCATATTAATCCATGATTGAAAAAGAAAAAGGAAAAATATTACCTCAACCTTTGGTGTAGTCCTACCAGAGAATTTAGTGTGGCACAAGTGGAAGACCTCTTCACTAGCTCCTAGATTAGAACTTCCACATAAACAAGACAAAGCATAATCTCCACATCACATAAAACTTGATAACGAAAACATCAATATATAAGAGAATATAAGACAACATCCATCTAAGCTACTTATTAATCATAGAATCGAACCAACATGTAAAGGAATACAATATCGACACCATCAAGTAAACAACACATAAACATATCTATATTATTAGATAGAAGAAGAATGATTGCAACCATCTTGGCTAGATCAACCCTCCTAGTCTTTCATCTCCTCTCTCTCTCTCTCAACTTCTTGGTAGCATAATAATACTTAAGATCTTGCAAATTTTTGACAACCATTCAACCTCTGTTACAATGACCAAGCCTCCAATTTATAGATGGATAGGGGCTCATCCTTGCCAATTATTTCATGAGTTCCAATGAGGAAAAAGCTTGGATGTTGCCTCACTTTATTTCTCTTTCCCTTCCTGTGAGACTCCATTAGGGATAACAATGTCCTTAGTTAGGCCTGAGGTGGATGTTTCCTGCATTTCAAGCTGATATTTGAGTGAAAAGCGAAGTGTCAGTCAGTCAACTTGCACTTTGACCTCCATAATCTCATAAATATCTAGTAATGCTTCCCTTTAGGAAAAACATAGCGTTAACCTAGGGATTAACACTTTTGGCCAAGAGTTGGGAAGCGTTTGAACTCTTTATGTCTATTTATGGGGTGCGTTACCCTAGCAAATAGGCCTGTAACTTAGGTCTTTCTTCCAACCAATGTGTCTTTCTCCTCTGAGCCGATGAGGAGGTCATTTTGCTATATAACACTAATGCTCCAGCTACTTTCATGTGTTTGATGAATAGTGTGTTGCGTCCTTACCTCGACAAGTTTGTGATTGTATTCACTGATGACATATTGATATATTTTAAGAATGAGGAAGATCATGTAGAACACTTAGAACATTTATTTAGTAAATGTAGCTTCTTTTAGACAAAGGTACTTTATTTGGGGCATGTTGTTTCCAAGGAAGGAATAACAGTGGATCTGGAAAAGATCGGAGCTATCATGGAGTGGGAAACTCCTAGGGATGTGGTTGAGGTCAGATCATTCATGGGACTACCAGGTTATTATGGGTTGTTCATCAGGAACTTTTCATAGATTTCCTATCATATACATCTTTGCAAAGGAAGGGAAAGAAATGTAAATGGATAGAGGAATGTGTAGCTAGTTTTAAGCAATTGAAGAAGTTGCTTGCAAATTCTCCGGTATTAAAGATTACAAATCCATATAAAGATTTTCTAGTATGTACATATGCTTGCAAGAGAGGACTTGGTTGCATTATGATGTAGGAAGGACATGTAGTATGCTATGAATCAAGGAAATTAAATGAGCACAAGTAAAATTATGTGGCACGCCATCTTGAGTTGGCAACGATCATCCATGCATTAAAGATGTGGAGACATTATCTTCTTGGTAGGAGGTTCATCTTGATGAGTGATCACAATGGATTGAGATACTTATTTAACCAATGTAATTTGAATTCCATAAAATCTAGGTGGTTGGCTATGATCAGTGAGTTTGACTTCGAGATCAAGTGCATTAAGGGTAAAGAGAACAATATTGTAGATGCTCTTAGCAAAAGAGTGCAAGTAAATCACATAACAACTATGAGTTCATATGGGACAAATTTTGCAGGAGTGGATTTTTTAGGTAGGACAACACGGTGATAGGTACTAACAGCTTAAGCATAGGTTACAACAACAAGTTACAGGTGAACAAGATGTGGACTATCATCTCACGGAATATTGTTTGGTTAGATTTAGGGATAGGATCTATGTGTCAGACAACAATGAGCTCAAGAAGCTTATCTTGATGGAATTTCTTGTCAAGAAATATTAAGGTCACCTAGAATATAAAAAGACCTTGACAGTGGTTAAGAAGTTCTACCATTGGAAATTTTTTAAGAAAGAGGTGGCAAAGTTTGTTGCTAGGTTTTTGGATTTTTAATAGGTAAAATAATAGTGTAAGCATCTAGTTGGTTTAATGCATCCAATTTCAATTCCAGAGCAGAAATGGGAGGTCATTCCCATGGACTTCATTATAGGTCTTCCGAGGACATCTAGACAACATGATTCTATTATGGTTGTGGTTGACGGGTTGAATATGGTAACACACTTCATTCCAGTGAAGTCTACGAATTCAACTAATGAGGTAGCTCAGATATTCATCAGGAAGATAGTGAGGTTGCATGGTATTCCTAGGAAGATTGTGTCATATAGAGATGACAAGTTCACTTCCAGGTTTTGTAAAGAGTTATTTGCAGGTTTGGGGACAAAGTTGGCCTTCAGTACAATTTATCATACGTAGAGAGATGGACAAACAAAGAGGGTCAACAAGTTCTGGAGGACATGTTGAGGATGTATGTTATGCATCAACAATGAAAGTGGGAAGAGTATCTTCCATTGGTGGAGTTTGCGTACAATAATGGGTATCAAGAATATTTGAATATGGGTCCATTTGAGGCATGTTATGGGTGGAATTGTAACATTCCTATCAGTTGGAGTGATCCAGTGAACATGATATTGATTGGGCGAGATATGCTGAAAGAGATGGAACATGAAATTTATGTTATTAAGAAGAATATAAAGGCAACACAAGTCATGTAGAAGAGTTATGCAGATCAACATAAGGAGTTTTAGGTTGGGGAACATGTGTACTTGCACATCAATATCAAGAGGATATCCTTGAGTATTGGATCATTTGCCAAGTTGGCCCCTCGGTATTGTGATCCTTTTAAGATTCTTGAGAGGATTAGGCCAATAGTTTACTGAATTTCACTACCTCTGATAGTGAAATTCCATGATTTTTTCCATGCGTCATTGATTAAGAAGTATGTAAAAGATGCTGATCATGTGATTGACTGGTTTGTATTGCAGGTGGAGCTGGAAGGAGAATTATAGTCGAAACCTCAATGCATTTTGCAGCGAAATATGCTCATTCTTTGGAATTGAGAAATTGAGAAAGTGAAAATGCACTGGAAGCACTTTGGGTCCAATGAAGCTACATGGGAGATGGTTGATCAAATGTGGGCTATGTATCCTTCTCTATTTGTTGGTTGAGTGGATGTATTTTGATGTTGTGTTTTGGTTATGTCTATATATGTATACGTGTTGAGAATATTTTTTATATTAGACAAATATGTTAGTTGGATGAGTAATTTTAAAGGCAGATGGTATTACAACCTTCGTGGAGTTTAACCGAGGTCATTGACTTGTCCTGCAGTGACACATGGAAACTATTGGTTTAATGATATGGAAATGATGTATCCCCCTCCACAGTAAGCTATGACATGGAATAAAAGATGATGTGGCACAATTTGGTTAGATGAGGTGATTTCAACAATATAATGTGGCACCTCCAAGGATTACCACATGGAAGGTCCAAATGACAATTTTTAGTTGATTGAATAGTAAAAAATGGGTGACACATGGCACCCCTCATGGAACACCATGTGGGATGATGACATTATCATGCAGACAATTGTGGACCCCAGGATAGGGTCACATGGCATGGTAACATTACCAAAGAAAAGGGTTTGATTGTTAATTCCAAGGTCACATGGCTACAATCACAACATCAACATCATAGAAGGGCTAAGCTCCCGGTTATATAGGAAATATTGTGTTATGAATGAAGGCTACATTGAGTAATGGTTGTATTCAAGGTAAGTCTCAAAGCCCCGGTTCCATGTAATGCATATACATATACATATACATATACATAAACATAAACATAAACATATACATATACATACATATATACATACACACATACATACATACATATATATACACACACACACACACACACACACACACACACACACACACACACACACACACACACACACACTATGGTTGAGATTTGTAGTGGTGGCATGGTTTATTTATTATGCATCGACTGGTGTATGGTTCGACTCTTCAGACATTTGTTCTTCATGTGTATGTATAATGTTTGGTGATAGTTCCTATGAAGGGTCGATAAACATTTTGGTTTCATGCTCCGAGTTGTGAATATGTAAAAGTTCCTCTCCCATAGGTTATGACTTAGTAATCAGGTTAATTGGTTATATAGTATTGTTTGCTTAGTGAAGGTGTTCGGTCAGACTTGGTTAACATTTTTTCATATGGGGGTTAATTGGCATGACAAATTTAAACATTATGTTGAACAATTATTCCTTTTGTAGAACCCGTAAAGTGCTATTTTGTAGAATACACTTGGATTATGTCATTCTATCAAATGATTAATTTTTGTATAGTTTTATATGGTTTTTGGAGGTTTATGGGCTCATTTTAAAGCCAAATTCGATGATCAAGGTTCAATTGTGAATAGTTATAGAGGCATGAAAAGCCTTCATGATGTATTTTTTATGTTCAGGACCAATGTTATGTGTTTTGGAGGTTAATGAGTCCGTCGTAGTGAGTATTGTGTATATGGCAAGAAAATGTTCTAAGAAGTATTTTATGTGACCAAATTTATGAACATGTGGTAACCGGTTATGGATAGGATATGATAGCATTATAACAAAAAAATTATGATTTGTTTGAAGACAAAGCATGTGGATCTAATTTGAAATATTATGAAAAGTGGTCCACATAGAGTTGAAGAAGGAGGTGGGCGCGTGCACTGAGGTTGGTGGCCTCAATCAAGTCGAAGCCTATAAAAAGTCAAAGATTTCTAATTTATGAGGTTGATGCCTCAATCAAGTTGTAGCATATAGTGAGTAGTTTCTTGCACATTTCTGGAGATTTGTGGGTTCATTTTAAGGCCAAATTCGATGTTCATGGTTCAATTGTGAATATTCCTAGAGGCACGAAAAGTTTTGATGATGTATTTTTGATGTTTAGGACTAATGTTATGTGTTTTGGAGGTTAATGAGTTTGTCACAATGAGTATTGCATATATGGGAAGAACGTGTTCTAAGTATTTTGTGTGACCAAATTCATGAACATGTGGTAACCATTATCGATAGGATATGATAGCATTATAAAAACAATTTGATTAGTTTGAAGACAAAGCAAGTGGATCCAGTTTGAAATATTATGAAAAAAGGTCCGCATAGAGTTGAAGAAGGAGGTGGGTGCCTCTGCTAAGGTTGGTTCCTTAATCAAGTTGAAGCCTATAGCAAGTCAAAGATTGATGCCTCAATAAGGTTGTGGCCTACAATGAGTAGATGTTTTCACATTTCTTAGGTTGATGCCTCAATCAAGTTGCAACCTACCACAAGTAGTTTCTTGCATATTTTGGGGGTGGGTGCCTCCAAATCTATGTAAATAATTGAAGAATTTAAGAATAAGAATTTGTGGTTTCCTCCCATATGGTTTTCCATGTAAAATCTTGTGTCCTCTTACGTTAATGTGATGATGGGTTCTTTATGTAGATTTTAACCCTGTACAAAAATTACCTGCATACGAATTCTAAAACATAGAAAATAAATAATGCGAGATCATAACACATAAAACACATATACACAAAGATTTTCCCCTGGATCCCAAAATCGAGACTACCAACTTGATTTTTCATTATGTTCCTTTCAATGTTACAATACATATTTATACATGCCGAAGCATCCAATACCATGGACCAAAAACCATCGTCCAATACCATTGACTGAAAACCATCGTGTCCAATACCATGGACCAAAAACCATCGTGTGCAAAAAACATGTGCGAAAATCATGCACAAAACCATAGGTGGGTCTAAAACCAAAATTTTATGGGGCGCTTCCTCGGACCCGATAAAGTGGGGTTACAGGTGCCCTTCAAACCCCCTGTTTACTATGTGGAAAGAATATAACACAACCCAACATTCTCCCACTTGTTGTTTTCTTTCCACAGGGGGCCACAAGAGAGCTTAGTCATTTTCCTAGCCTTGAAATTCCCATTGTCTCTCTACACCAAGAGAACTTCTTAGAGTTCATAGATTTTGTCAATGCATCTGCAGTATTCTTGAAAGTGTCCACCTTTACCATCAACACCTTTTTGTCTTCTATCATATCCCTCACATAGTGATATTGAACATTAATGTGCTTTGTCTTTGAATGATATGCAGGGTTCTCTGCCAAGAAAATTGCACTTTGGCTGTCACAGTCTATCCTTATAGCTTCCTGTACTAACCCCATACTTGAACACAATCTCTGCAACCAAATGCTTCCTTGCTTGCATGAGTGGATGCCATGTATTCTTGCCTCTGTGTTGATAGTGCCACTACAGATTGGTTCTTACTTCATCCAATTGACTGCACCTCCAAATAGGTTAAACACATACCCACTTGTAGATCTTCTCTGATCCAGATCTCCAACCCAGTTTGTATCAACAAAGCCATGAATATCCAACACTCTGTCCAATCCTAGTCTTCCTTGGTAGCACAGACCATAATCACTAGTGCCACGCAAATACCTAAAAACCCGCTTCACTCCTGTCCAATGCTCCTTTCCTTGTTTTGACATAAACCTGCTCAATACTCCCGCTACATGTGCAATGTCTGGTCTAGTACAAACCATTTCATACATCAGGCTACTGAATGCACTTGCATATGGAACACGAGACATGTCCTCTTCCTCTTCTTGTGTCTTGGGACATTGTTTAGCAGATAACCACACAACTACAGGAATAGGAACCTTCACCAGTTTACTATCCTGCATATTAAATCTCTGCAGTATTGTCTTGACATACTTCCTTTGGTTTAACTAGAGCTTCCTCTTTGCTTGATCTCTTTTAATTTCCATGCCCAAAATATAGTTTGTAGCACCAAGATCTTTCATGTCGAATTTGGAGGACAATTGGGTCTTCAAATCCTGGATAATTTCTTTGTCATTTCCAACCAACAACATATCATCCACATACAAGACCAGATAAATTAGACCGTCACCAATTAATTTAAACTACACACAATGATCTGCTTTTCTTCCGGTGAAGCCAAGTCCCTGTATAAATGTATCAAATTTATGATACCACATCCTTGGTGACTGTTTTAACCCATACATAGACTTCTTTAACTTGCATACCAATTCTTTATTACCCTTCGCTGCAAAGCCTTCAGGTTGCTTCATGTAGATCTCCTCTTCCAGATCCTTGTGAAGAAATGTTGTCTTCACATCCATCTGTTCTACCTCAAAATCAAAAGCGACAACAATAGATAAAAATAATATAATATAAGTTACCTTGGCAACAGGAGAAAAAATATCACCAAAATCAATTCTTGGCGCCTGGGAATAACCTTTTTCTACCAACCGAGCTTCGTGTTTCTCCACTTTTCCTTCTACATTTGTCTTCTTTTTGAACATCCATTTGCTGCCAATGGGTTTCCTTCTAGCCAGCAAATCCACCAGATCCCAAGCCTCATTTTTGTGCAAAGATGCCATTTCATCAACCATGGCCTCTTTCCAGAGTTTTCCATCCTCTGAATCTACTACTTCCTTCACAGTTCTAG
>APFE030371458.1:0-47473 GCA_000404065.3 Pinus taeda | reverse complement strand
CTATTTTCATAAAGGAAAGCGAAAGTAGACTTTACTTGTTTGTTTCTAAGATAGCTACCAGTCTTAGTGGGAATAGCAGCATCTGAATGGACACTATTCCCGGTAACAGGCAGTGCCCTCGAAGCTAAAAATAGATGAAAATTTACTTTGTAAAATATTGTAATTTCGTAGCCAGTTTGGGCCATTCATTAGGCAAATGATATGATGGTTGAAGTTATGTTAATTTATGTTTTCTTACCATATAAGGAAACCCTCGGTTTATATGAGGGAATTGTATTGTGGCTGTGTATTAATATTCTAAGCGAGAGAGAGAGAGAGAGGAGGTTGTGTGAGAGCAAAGAGGAAATTACAACGGATCTGTTGTAGGTTATATCTCTTCATTTTTATGGATAATATAAAAGGAAGGATTGGTTGTTTCTCCGTGGATGTAGCCCAAATTAGGTGAACCATGTATATGTGTGTCTCTCTTGTTTTATGTGTTTCTGTATTTTTGTTTCTGCAATATTTTATCTATTTCATTTCTCAGTTAATTAATTTCTAACATAAGGCTTAAAGCTTCACAATACCAACCGATTAATGGGGTGCTATTTGGAAAGTATGACAATAGAGTTTTTCTTCATTGTTTGGAAAATACTGATGCTAATAAGGTTTTCTCAGAAATCCAGGATGGCCCAAGTATTGTACACTTTGCAAGTGAAACCACTTCACACAAGTTCCTCAGGGTAAGATACTATTAGCTAATATTGTTTAAGGGCTCACATGCCTATGCTAGAAAATGTCAATTTTTCAGAAGTGTGCTAGCCGTGAAAAATGGTCTATTGTCCATTTTCCACTCATGATGGTAGAAGAACCATTCCAACAATGGGAATTGGATGTAATTGATGAGATTTACCCACATTCCTCCAAATAACATTAATACATACTGATAGACACATACTACTTTACCCATTGGACGAAGGTTATTCCTCTAATCACAATCAATGATGAGGTAATCATACAATTCCTATAGTAGAAAATCATCACTAGGTTTGGCATTCTAACATCTCTACTCTTTGATAATGCTTCATGTTTCTTATCTTTAAAATTGAACAATATGCATTAGGAAAAGGCATATTTGTTGAGGCACTTAGCTAACTATTAACCCTTAGGAAATGGACTTGATAATTCCAATAATAAAAACCCAATTCATATCTTGAAGCAAACCATAACAAATCAATAGAAGAATTCGAACAATGCCCCGTCCAATGCATTATAGGTAGACTGAGTAACCCCTAAGGCTACTATAGGAATCTCCCCTTATTTCCTTCTCTTGATATAAAGAAGCTATACTACGCCCTAATATATTTCTACCTTCCCTATAGTTATCCCAAGCTTCCCAAGGCTAGTGATGCCTAACAATGCAAAGGAGGGTTAATACACTGATGAAACTTGAAGAAGAGAGAACCAAAGAGTGACAAAATTTTTCTACCCACCAGTCAACTATCAAGAAATGGCTTGATAATGAATATACAAGTGAGATAGAATTTTAAGCTTGTGACCTAAGATTAAATGGGATAAATCACACAAATATAAGGGTAAACAAACAAAATTTCAACCCTTATGGTATGGCTTGGTCCCCACTTATCCACATAAAATATTGTCCTAGTAACATATCGACCTCAAAATATAGAGGGAGAGGTTGATATTCTCCTACTAAATGGACAAATTCTAAAAAAAATACTTTTCATAGAGCTGTCAACTACCATCACTTGTATATAAATAAAATTTCTTTCTTGTTTAGTTTTCCTAGTTTCTCTTTCTTGCTTCCATTTCAATTTTTAGTTATCTTGATTTTAATTTTTGTACATAAACAAATCTTGATTTGGAATTGAACTCTCTACAATTTTCTCTAATAAATAGTCTCCTCACCAGGCCACTCCTTCCAAGCGCAATGCAGGTTGGATGATAATATGTGTGACATCTAGGACTAGTTCATGATAGTAACAATCTCAAATTCTACCTATGGATACAATCAATACCATGAGGGGAACACTATATAAATAGTGAGAATGCTTAATGAATTCTAACTCAATTATTGAGCTAGTTGATAAGCCTCAAAACGTCCTATAGAGTCTAAATCTGTGCCTTAATCTATTTTAAAGGGAAAATATTGAGAAATTTGATCAAGAAGACATATCTATTACAAAAAATCTATAATGTTTCAACCATAAGAATCTTCACAATTGTCTTACACGAACAAGAATAGGATCCCTCATCCACATTATGGACCAATGAAGCCAAATACCAAAAAGAATAATAATGAATATATCGAAAGGTAAAACCTTGAGAGTGGCTTCCTAAATAGCTAGGACATGTAGGCATCTTTGTAGGGACTATGGACAATCACTATAAATGAAGCCAGGCTTGTGATTCTAGGGTGTCTCCATCAGGGTTATAGGAACTCGTGGGTAGTGAAGCAACATGAGAAACTCATAATAAATTCTTGACATTTTTATCTCTTGAAGTATCACTGTCTCTATAGCATAAAACTATAATATTAAGAGGCAAACTTGAGTTATAAGTTATGCCCTTTTGGTCCTCCCTCAGGCTTCAACCAATATTGGAAAAAAAAATTTCATGTAGCTCAATTCTAGAGTTCTAAGTAGTGTTACCCTCGTGGAAAGATAAAACCACCCTATAGGCATGCTAATCACAAGTGACTTGTAATTTATCCTTGGATGAAACAAAGATTCAAAGGTTCTACTAGTGCATATCCAATTGTTGTAAGAGATGCAACTTCCAACCTCTTTTTCTCTAAGTTCCACTTCTACCTAGAGGAAAACAAGGGTCCCACCTAATAAAGAGACTCACCATACACATTCTAAGCTTGATTAACCTATCCTCAGCTAGATGAAATCACCTTTTTATTGGCCCTTCCACCCTTTGAGATGAATTTTAGGATTTTTTTTAGATTATGTTGTTAGTGTAAATATTTCAGAAAAGTGTACCAAAAACGCTTCACTTAAGGCACTAGTGACAAGTGAACCCAACAACAAGATGTGGTTGTTTATGCTTCATATTTGCAATGACAAAATAAGAAAACCATGCAGTGAAAAGAACATATGTAGCCCAAAACATAAAACAACAATAAATAACTAATGCAATGACCCAATAGAAGTTTTGAATGAATAATATTTTTATTAAAAAACACCTGGTGAATGGGATTTACAACATGGGTCTACAAAATCCCCCTCCGTGGTATGGGTCTTTTGATGTCCTTGTGCTTCAATGATTTGTTTCTCTCTCTCAATATGCAGAAAAACCCAAAAGCAAGACAAAACTCAAGTGGGAGCTCAAATGTGGGAAGATGATAGTGGTGACGATGAAAATGATCATGGTGAAGAATGAATGGAAAACCCTCTTATTTATAACAAAGTATTGGGTTAAATTAGAAATTGGAAAATAATAAAAATTTATTGACCAAATCAAGATTTAACCGTTAGGAATATTTTATTATATTTTATGGAGAGGGAAAAGGTATTTAAAATGGTCAAATATCTTTATTTAGAAAATGGTTGAAATAATTAACAAATAAAATGACTTATTGATCACTTTGCAAGGATTAAGAAATGTGTGAATTCAAAATAATTATTAAATAGTGATTTAACAATTATTCCAAAAATAAAATTAAGGAATAATAAATAAACAATGATTTAAATAGTAATGTATTTTAGATTAATCATATCATTAGGCTTTGGTCAACGTTTTTGTGGTCCATCCTTAGGACAAAGGTGCAAAAATCAATTGATCCTCAAGAATAAATAGCATGGATGCATCATTGCCTAGAGTTAGCTATTGGAAACTAACCGTTCGTAAATTAATTATTACGGTAAATAAAATAATATTATAAATTGGTTGTTAGGAATTAGTTACTAGAATACTATTTATTTAGTTATAAAGTGGTCATAGGAGTTATAGGAATTTATTTATCTTAATTATATATTTATTAATATTAGCAAGAATTAATAATTATTAAATTAATTAAAATATATTATAAGGTGTTAGGAATTAGTTACTAATATATTATTTTAGTTATAAAGTAGTTTGTTAGGAATTATTTATTTTAATTATATATATTAAAATTAATAAATTTATGACATTGCAAGAATTAAATAATAAAGTTACACGGGTTCAGAAATAGGAATAAGCATTAGTAAATAATCTATCAATAATACGGATAATATTTAGATATATAATTTAGAACTTTTATTTTAATAAATTAAATTAAATTATAAGAATATAATAAAATTAATAATACAAGGGTTAAAATAGAATATTTACTAAAATAAGTTTAATAAATTTTTTTAATTTAAACGAAGAAGAAGAAGAAGAAGAAGAAGAAGAATATGGGAGAGATAGGGGTGGAATCATGAAGAGAGGGCCAAAATTCAGCTCTTACATAATTTCCAACTATCATCCCTGTTGAGATTGCTAGCATGCCTCTCAATCTCGATAGGCTCTCTAAGCTTCCTATGGTGGAAGTGATCAACCTTAGCAATGACTCTGGAGTCCTCAATGTAGACATGGTGCTTGGATTTCTCTGCATGTTCATCTAGAGCTGATGAGCGGGAGCAATTGTGCCTAATGTCTACTACATGCTCATGGATTCTCTGGTTAATGGACTGACCAATTTCTCCAATGTAGGGAATCCCATAGGAACTGGGATCAAGTAGACACCTTTCATGTCCTTAGGGTCGAAAAGGTCTTTAACAGATCTAAGGGAATTTATAATGGTATTAAGAAGTTTGAACGAAGAAGAAACATTATTCTTTTTAAGGATATGGGAAATCCTGTCTGTGGTCCCTTGTATAAATGGGAGATGAACCTTAGAGATAGGATTAACACGAGAATTCTTAACCCTTAATACTTTGTAGGCTTTTTGAAAGGCCTTGAGACCTTGACTTCTGATATATCCATTATTTTCAAAAACTTCAAGAATATGAGATTTCTTGTGCTCCAGGTGGTTCCCATTAGAGATTCTCAAAGCACGGGTTGCAAGAGTGCTAGGAACACCAAATCAATGTGCTGGAAAATGCTGAGAACTAACATGAAGATATTGTTCCGTGTGAGTTTTTTTTGTGAAAAACTTGGTGAGAAATGGAACCCTCATTCATTCTAGAGAGGATAATTTCAAGGAAGGGAAGACACCCGTTCACCTCAACTTTCATCGTGAAATTGATGGAATTTGATTGGGATTTAAGATGGCTAAGAAGCAAATATAGCTTCTCACATCCATGGGGCCATATGATGCAAGTATAATCAACAAACCTCTTCCATTTTTTAGGGAAAAATTGAGTTGAGGCAATGGCCTTGGCCTCAAAATATTCCATAAATAAGTTTGCAACTATAGGGGAAAGAGAGGAACCCATCGCAACCTCGCAAGTTTGCTCATAGAACTCACCTTGGAAACTGAAGAAAGTCGAGGTGAGGCAGAGCCCAACTAATTTGGCAGTGTCCTTGTCAGTGATCCGATTTATGACATCAATGGCCTCTTGAATAGGGATTTTGGTATAGAAGGAAGCAACTTCAAAACTTACTAACAAGTCCCTAGGGCCCAACCTGATATATTTTCATTGTTTAATGAAGGAAGTAGAGTCCTTAACATATGAATCAGTGTGACCAACAAGAGGTTTAAGATTTTGAGCCAAGAATTTAGCAAGAAGATAAGTAGGCTCACCTATTGTGTTAACAATAGGTCTCAAGGGGACCCTAGTTTTAAGAATTTTTGTATAATAGCCCTGGTGAAAATTCCATGTAATAAAAGTTAATAAAGGAAAAATAATAACCACGGTTGATGGGACACTTATTCCAAGTTGAATTTTGGGAAAAATCCTAGTGATGGGGATCACTTGTGATTGTTTATGGCTAAGGAAATTGGCAAAGGCAATGGCTAAGGCTTTGGAAAGGCAAAATGACATTTTTGGCACATTTATTTATGAAAATAATGGAAAGTAGGAGAAAAGGGAGGTGAAAGGTCACAGGTTGCATGTGAGGAGGAAATTGAAGGAAAATAATGGAAAATGAAGAAAATAGAGACCTCATTCATAAAAAGGCTTTTGAGGATCAGTTGGTAACCTTTTGTCAGTTCATTTATGGAGCTTTCTCATTATTCTCTCTCTCTCTCTCTCTCTCTCTCTCACTCTTGGATACTTGGATTTTTATTGGAGCACTCTTGGTGGGTGTGGCATATTTGGATTCTTGGAGCAAGAAGGAAAAGGAAGAGCAGGAAAGTGCAAGAGGGCATCAGGATCAACAACTACATTAAATTTTCTTACAGGTATCGAGTTGCATGTATGATTTCTTCACTAGTTTTGGCATGCATGGCATATGCATGTGGATTCTTAGTCATGATTTTTCATTGACATGGAGGCTTTCTTGGATTGACAATGGATTTCCTAGCCTTGGCATTTCCTGGATAGCCATGGTGATTGTGGGTTTACTTTCATTATTTGTTTTTGGTTGGTTCTCATGTTTCCTTAGCTTGGGTTGAGTTATTATCTCCTAGAAGCCCTAGTTGGACAAATGCTTTTGAAGCCTTGTAACAACTTGGATTGAGGAACTAGTCTTGGAAGCCTTGGTTGGACAAATGATCTGGAAGCCCTAGGTGGGTTGGGTTACTAGTCCTGGAATCCTTGGTTGGAGAACGCTTTGGAAGCTCGATGGTAGCTGTGGGTTGAGTTACTAGTTGTGGAAGCCTTGGTTGGAACAAATGCTCTGGAAGCCCTAAAAGGCTTGGATGGAGACCAATCTGATGATGATTTTGTGATGTCTAACCGTTAGGTGGAATCAATTTTTGATGGGTTGAGGTGGATGGCATATGGAATCCTTGGATGAGTTTTGATTGATTTGTTCTGCATTCATGCTTGGAATATAACAAGGTGGTGAATGGATGAAGAGAGATTTGGTTAAGCCATTCTATGATCGGGTGGAATGTGGAAGTCCCATCTGGGTTTGTATTTTACATCATTAATGAAAGATTATTTCTACTTGTATTTATATGAACATTTTGATGGATTATATGTGGTCTATATGGTTGTACTTTCATGAGTATTTATGTTGTTATTATGTTGGTTATGTATGTGTTTTATGATAGCAACCATGTATGGATTTCATCATGTTTTCACTTGTAATTGAATGATCAATGTATCTATGACCTAATGGATGCAATCGAAGTTGATGTATTGAGGCATCAATGGTTCTTAGTGATTCTCAGCTAAGTATGAGACCCCTATGCTCAGAAATGTTATTTAAACATGTAGATTACATATTCGTTATATGTTTGACGAAATGCCTATCATGGCTAGTAGGGGTCAAATCAAGGTCTTAAACAACTATTTTCTTTAAGACTATCATTTCCATGTTATTTTAGTGTTCTGAAGGGATGGTCAAAATCTAGGCAGTGACCTGGGCTCTGGGCTTGAAAAAGTGGCTCAAATACTAGGGTCGCTGGCATAACACTATCAAATTTAGTCTCTATTTGCTGGCAGACAAGCCTATGAGAGTGATTTTGGGTTTCTTGATGTTGTCATGCCTATAACATGAAAGAGACTAAGAATTAAGCTGTCCAAAAGTTCAGTGGGACCCAAGGGCAAGTTGTCTAAAGTATTGGATTGGTTCCTGAGGGTCCTGTAGTTGATGTTGAATGTCTATATGGTGTGTTTCTATTGGTTCCACTTCCTTAACGTGACTTAGGACGCCAAATCATATCATAGTGGCCTCTCGTCACATGTTTACCCTGGCTTGTTGGTAGCTTGGGTAGATGTGGGAGGAGGGTGTTAAAGAGTGGCATCAGAGTAGGGTTCACCCCTCAGACTGGATGGGATATGTGTTGGTCATGCATGCATGTCAGTTGCATGTGTGTCTCTTACCCTTTCATTCCATGCGCTTGTTGCATTTGCATGATGTTGTTCATTGTTGTAGTGATGCCGTCATGTGAAATTTGATGTTGTTATTGTGGAATGCATCACTGTGAGTGTATGACTAATTACATGTCAATTTATGTTGCTTACATGTATTGTTGCATAATGCTTGGTGTTTTGGCCTCGTGAGTCATATGGTCTTCCTAGCTGATTATCCTCATATGGGTGAGTGAGTGAGATTGCAGTAACTAATCTCTATCGGTAAGCGGGGTCCCAATAACCCAACCTTGATCTCAAGCCTTAAAATAATTATATGGCAACCATAGGATGAGTTTGGATTGATTTTTTATCATAGTGAAACCCCTATATTTCTCTTTCCCAATGTCAACTAACACTAATCTCTTCCTCACATAGATTCCTATAATCAACCTTACCAAGTGACATAGGGTTTATTATTTAGGCACATTCTTTGTGTTCCTTTGCCTAGCTTCACTATTGAAACTTGGGTCCAGAATCACTCACAAACACATTGGAAATTTTTATTTAGGACATGTTTATAGGTTTTAACCATGCAAATTAATCATTTAAAATAAATTCTTAATAAAACAAAAAATATGCAATGCCAAACACACACATGCACACAAATATTTTTATCCTGGAAAGCCAAACCCAGAAAACCAACAAAATTTTTCAATATATATATTTTTTCCAGTATTGCAATACAATATATATCCCGCAGAATCCATGAACCACTAATCCATTTACCCTATTTTAGAATGCAACCATAGTTCCTTAACCAAAACTACGAAACTATGGGAAAAACCAACATGCACCAAAAAATCACATTTAGCAAAAACCACGTGCTTAAAACCACAAAAACTGAACACAAAAACCTACCTAATTTTTTTTATTTTAGGGGAATCAGCCTCAAACCCCAATGTAGGGATTGGGGGGATTCTCCCCTGTTGTGCCCAATGCAACATACAACACATGAGGATAGTCATGGAAAGAATGTAACACATACTCAACAAGTCACAGGGGCTCGCAAGAGTACAATATCAACAATCTAGGGTGTGGTAGTGTGTTTATTTCTATGGAGTATTAAAGACACCTTCTTTGCAGTTGTTTTCTCCCTACAAAGAATTGGTTGTTGTTAGTGGACAAACTTGGGTAAAGAAAGCATTGTAAATAGTGAGAAAAATTCATACATAAACATAAACTAAACTAAGAAATAAACCTATAAACAATGCTTGATGAACCAAACACATCAATAAAGTAATGGAAAAGTGTTCCCTTTATTGACTAGTAAATGTAGAAGAGATACAATAGATGAATGATAAAGAACTTGGAGAGAATTTTTTGAGCGATGGTGCTAAAAAATCCTTATCAAGGAGGTCCCTTTCCTCAACATTGCAAGCTTATTCTCTCTCTTAAAGAAGTGTGAAGACTCTCTCAATGATGAATTCTTCTTCCCACTAGAACGCTGGATTGTCGAGGAGAAATTTTCCCGGCATAAAAGTGCTCTACTTCTCCTTGTTTTTGGTTCTCCAATGTCGTATTTATATATAATTTCAAATTCCTCTTCCCTCTCTTGGTTCATTAATGAGAAAATGACTTATGAGTAAGAAAAGAGGATCCCTTGGGGGCTGCATATCTCCAGGTCAACTTGAAATAAATTTTCTTTGACTGGTACATTTCAGGGAATCCCATCTTCCAAGTGTGTGAAGTGCTCTCGAATTGCTGACTCAAACTTTTGTTCAACTATGTGGTCGCTAATTTCTGCCTCTCAATGAGTTGCGCGGGTAGACTTTATAATTGAAACCTCTGGAACTTTTTTAATTTTTGTATTTCATGATGTTTTCAACTCGAAAATCTTCACCTATATGTTTTACTAGATGACTTTGGGTATCATCTGGATTGTAAAAATGTGTGTTATTTTTCTGTGTTAACAGTTTGTTATGCAACCAACTCACAGAATAGAAGAAAATATAGATCAACAACTTCAGAATCAACCTCTTCGAGGGGGAAAACTACTTTTAATTACATAAATGAATAGTTCTTGGATGATACAAATGACAAGGCCTCCTTTCTATATATAGGGGTCTAATAGGTCACAATATAATCATAGTCAACATAAAAATAATAATGTAACGACACAACAATAACAATATGGGGCACACTAATAACAATATGGGGATTGCATGGGGCACAACAATACGATAAGGGGGTACAATGACAATAAAAATGAAGGAGTACACTAGTATTGTAGGGACCTAACATGTCCCTCTCCTTCAAAAAAGTGTTTTCCTCAATGCTTGAGTAGTTCTGGATGCTTCTGTGTAAAATTCTCATCCTCCCATGTGGAATCTTCAGTGGGTAAGTTCTTCCACTTGATGAGATACTCTAAAATTGATCGATTTCATAGCTATCTACCTCTTGCTTCCATGACTACTTCAGGTTCCAATATTATTTTTCTTTCCTCATCAAGTTTTGGCAATATTGTTTGAACTAGGAGCTTATCACCTATAACCTTCTTTAAGCATGAAACTTTGAAAAATGGGTGCACTCGAGAAGATGTAGGAAGCTCCAATTTGTATTCCATAGTACCAATTTTTTTCAACACCTTGTAAAGACCATAATAATTTGGTGATAATTTATTACCATTCTTAGCTTGCTTGAGGGACATTTGTTTGTATGGTTGTAGCCGTAAAAATACCCAGTTGCCTACATCAAAACTTCTTTTGATGCGATGTTGATCTCCTTGTTGTTTCATTCTATTCTGTGCCAAAGTGAGTTTGTCCTTTAAGAGTAGGATAACTTGTTGTTGGTGTTCAATGTGATCTTCCACTACTTGAACCTTAGAATTTTGTCTTAAACATGATGTGATAGATGGTGGATGATATCCATAAGGTGCCATAAATGGGGTCATTTTTGCTATAGTATGGAAGGAAGTGTTATATCGCAATTCCGCCAAAGGTAACAACTTGACCCATTGTGTTTGTTTATTGGATAAAAAGAAATGAAGACATTGTTCCAAACATTTGTTCACAATCTCAGTTTTCCCATCAGATTGAGGATGATAGATGAGCTATGAGCTAATTGAGTACCCAGACAAGAAAATATTTATGTCCAAAAATTTCCAGTGAAAATGGGATCTCTGTCGCTTACAATAATCTTTGGGTTTCCATCTAGCTTTTGAATTGTTTTCATAAATGTAGTAGAAACTGTATTTGCTTTAAATGGATGTGGTAATGCACAAAAGTGTGCATACTTTGTAAGTCTATCAATTACCACCATGATGGCATTATTTCCTTTGGACTTGAGTAAACTAGTGATAAAATCCATTGAAACCTCTTCCCATTGTTGACTTGGAATGGATAATTGTTGTAATAGACCTGAAGTCCTAATTGTCTCAACTTTATTTTGTTGGCAAACCAGACATTCTGCCACAAATGTTTGAATATCAGATTTAAGGTCATCCCAAAAAAATTCCTTATTAACCATGTGGTAAGTTTTTAAAATTCTTGAGTGCCCTCCTATGGGAGAGGTGTGTAATTCCAGAAGAATATCTTGTTTGAGTTGGGAATTCTTACAAAGGTATAAGCGATCTTTGTACCATAATGAATCATTTTTCCAGCTAAATATATCAGATGTATAGGGATCTTGCTGTAAATTTTGAATGAGTGCCCACACTTCTTCGTCATTCTTCCATTCATCCCTTGATTTGGTTATCCAATCTAGTTGGATAATAGAAATGGCACAAATAAATGCTTCCACATCCTCATCGTTTCTTGGGAGTGCATATGCAATAAAAATTTTCTTCCCTCTTTTGTAGATGATATCAAAGTCATAACCCAACATCTTTGTGACCCATTTTTGTTGCTCTTTAGAAGATAATCTTTGGTCTAAAAAGTACTTAAGACTATCATGATTTGTTTTTACCTTGAAGTGTCTTTCTATTAAGTAAGGTCGTCATTTCTTAAGTGCATGTAGTATTGCCAACATTTCCTTCTCATAAATAGCTTTATGTAAATACTTTCCTTTAATTTGATGAATTTCAAAAGCAATGGGTCTTCCTTCTTGCATTAAGACAACACCAATTCCATTTCCCGAGGCATCACACTCCACAATAAATGTTTTTGCGAAGTTTGGTTCTTGGCACATTTGCCTCTTTAAGATGTTCAAAGGCATTAATTACTTTTGGAGTCCAAGAAAATGCATCTTTCTTCAATAATGTTGTTAGAGTTGTAGATATTCTCCCATAATTCTTAAGAAACTTGCGATAATACCCTGTCAACCTGAGAAATCCTCGCAAATACTTTATGGATGTGGGGATTTTCCATTCCTTAATGGCTTTAATTTTGTTAGAGTCTAACTTGACACCCTCATGTGATACAATATGACCCAGATATTCCACCTTATGTACTCCAAAGAAACATTTGGATGTTTTTTCATATAATTATTTCTCCTCCAATAGTTTGAGCACCCTGTCAACATGTTGAACATCCTTCCAAGAATTGTTGTAGATTAATATATCATCAAAAAATACTAACACAAATTGTCTAAGGAAGGGTTTCAAAATGGAATTCATCAAACCTTGAAATGTCGAAGGTGCATTGATAAGGCCAAAGGCATGACCAAAAATTCATAATGACCTTCATGCCTTCTAAATGTTGTTTTTGAAATGTCTTTGGTCTTCATTCTTATTGATGATATCTTGAACGAAGATCCAACTTGGTGAAGTAAATTGCTCCATGTAATTCAACCAATAATTCATCAATGACAAGAATGGGAAATTTATCTTTAATAGCGAGCTTGTTGAGCTCCCTATAATCCAGATACATGTGCCATGATCGATCCTTGTTGTGCACCAATACTATTGGAGCAGAGAAAGAACTTTGACTAGGTTGAATTATACTAGCCTCTAGCATTTTTGCAACCATATGTTCAATTTCACTCTTTTGGCATAGGGATATCTAAGGCTTGAAGTTTGGAGGAAAACTTCTTGCAATCAAATGAATAGCATGATCATGATCACGAATATGTTGGAGGCTTTTGGGAGTCTCAAATACCTCGGAATGATTGTCCAAGACTTTTTGGAGATTTGGAGAAATAGATGATTTTGTAGTTTGAACCTCTAGTGAACATAAATGTGCAATTACACCTCATTGTTCTTTATTTAAAAGCTTGATCATGCTATTAGAGCTGATTATCTTTCATGTTTTCCCTATGATACCTCTTAATTCAACATCCTTTCCTTCCGAAAAAAATTCAAGAAGAGTTTTTGAAAATTAAAAGCTATTGTACCCAAAGATTGTAACCATTGGACTCCTAATACAACATCGGCACCTGCCATTGGAATGGAAAGCATTGAACTATTCAATATGTATTCTCCCATGGATAGCTTGATATTATGGCACTTTCCAGAGAAATTTATGGTTCCTCCATTTGTAGTCATCACTTAACACTTTAGTGCTAGATATAGGAAGAAATTTAATTCCTTGCTATCTTACAATGAATAAAATTATGGGTACTACTTGAATCAATCAAAACTATGACCTTTTTCTTCTTGATATGCCCTTCTATCTTAAGAGTTTAAGGAGTGGTAATTTCCATGAATTCATTACAAGATATAGTCGAATTCATTTCTTCTTTCTCTGAGGTTGGTTCGTGTCATATATCCTCATAATTTGATGTTTCTTGCTCCTTTTTTTCCTCTTCTTCACAATATATGTAGACTAATTTCTTCTTAGCACACTTATGACCTTTAGTGTATTTCATCACAATTGTAACAAAGCCCTTTTTCTTTTTTTCCTCCAATTTTTGTGGTGTCAAACTTGTAGGTTGTGGTGGACTAGGACCAACAACACTTCCATATTTATAGTTGTGAGTGGTAGACTTCCTTCTTGCCATAATTTTTCTTTCAACTTTTCTTGCCACCTTGAATGCCTTCTCCAATGAATTAGGTTCCCAAAGGCAAACCTCATGTTGGATGTTATCTTTTAAAGTCCCTATGAATACATCAATCTTACGCTCCTCTGAAATATCATCTACCCTAATATTCAATTTTTGGAAGTCTTCAATGTGCTCCACCATTGCACCCTTTTGTTTGAGATTTATCAATTGGGTAAAGAAGGTGTTGCTCTTTGTATATTCATAATGTACTATCATTTCCTCCATAAAAATTGACCAGGTGATAATTGGTTTATGAGGACAAAGACATCTATACTCTACAAACTAACTGGGTTCTAAATATAAATATGAAACACGTACCTTTTGTGAGGGTTGCACCTCATGTAGATCAAAATATTGCTCCATTTGTACTATCCAAGTTACCAGATCCTTGCCACCAAAATTTCTCTTATCTATTTTTGGAATGTGGTGGTTATTAAACCCCACATGGGAGTCTCTAAAACCTTGATTGAGATTTATTTTTTCTTCATCATGATTTTCATGGATTTCCTTATCACCAATGGGACGCCTTTCTTCTAGCAACTTTGCCAAACCTTCTTTCAACCCTTCTATCTTGAAATTCATCATTGCTTCCATGTATGATTTTTAACCAGTGTTCAAAATTACCATGTCCCTTTTTATACCATCTATATTAACATTCATCATGGCTTCCAATTCATTTTTTGTACTTTTTGGGAGAGTGAAATTTGTTGCATTTGGTCTTGCAATTTTTATATATCATGTTGCATTTCTTCCTCTTCTTCATGTGTCAAAGTGGAGCTTGCAGGTTGCTTACTAGGTGTTTCCATTTTCTTTCTTAGAGGAATCAATTAATGATAATCATTCTTCACTATTCCCTTTGAATCACTTCAAACTATTTTTTCAACAAAAATTATGCAGATTTTTAAAAAGACTACACACCATTTTTTTTGCTTCGTAGGATCTCGATATTGAATATGATGTATCTTAGTAATTTAGGATCTCCAAGGTCTCAAATTCTATCCTATGGTAGCCCTATGATTCCTCTTTCCAATCCCATAGGTCTGATCAATATTGGAGTATTCAATAAAGCATTAGGCCAAATATCCCACGATGACCTGATTATAGACTGGTTCAGTAGAGAAAACTTGTACAAAGTGCCATGTGTGAATTTTTAAACCTTCGAATCTAAATACTATATAACATAAACTATATTCCTTCCTATTTCTGTACCTTTTTACAAAATTTCAATCTGATACTCAGAGAGAAAGTTATGATGATTTTCCCAAGGTCACTTGTTTGGGATGTAATTCAGGATCCTGCAAAAATCCTCACTTCCTTGGATCATATCTATGAAAATATAGTGAGACGATATCTGAAATTCAGACCCAAGGTTCAACTTGATTTTATCTCAAATGGGTTTTTATTTAAGCTTCTGAAGCTTTGTAGAAGAAAAAAGTTATAGTGAAAATGCCACGATGACCTTTTTGGATTAGTGAAACCCTAGAATCCAAAGCTTTCATACCAAATATTATGCAACCAGCTCACAAAAAAGAAGAAAAGATAGATCAACGAATCCATAATCAGCCTCTTCGAGGGGGAAACCTCCTTTTCATTACATAAATGATCAACGAATCCATAATCAGCCTCTTCGAGGGGGAAACCTCCTTTTCATTACATAAATGAATAATTCTTGGATGATACAAATGACAAGACCTCCTTTCTATATATAGGGGTCTAAGGGGTCAAAATATAATTAGAGTCGACATAAAAATAATAATGTAAGGGCACAACAATAACAATATGGGGCACAGTAATAACAATATGGGGACTACATGGGTCACAAAAATACAATAAGGGGGTACACTATCAATAAAAATGAGGGAATACACTAGTATTATAGGGACCTAACATAGTTCCCCCCTGATGTATGAGGTTAGGAGCAAACAATAACCAAAATACATCACGCTTTTTTGTTCCGTCTGAGCATTTGATCAAAATTTTGAGAGATAAAATAACTTGTTGTGGAGATGAGTAGGGAAAAACCTTGAATGGGGATGAAATATAACCATTCTCTGAAGGAATACTAATAAAAAAGTGTCTATATGAGGCGAGCATGTCCCATGCTCATTATGCTGACTAGTGACTAACTATTACAACCATACAAGAAATATTCCTATCAAGTCAGCATGGTGGTGGCTAGTATGTTGATGGGTGATGATGATAAATTCTTATTCCCTCAAGGGTGCTTCTGAAAAATAGATTGAACATGTGGACCGATCCATTCAAAGTGAAGTATTGTTGAGTGAGGTGCTCATGGATGCATGGGCCTTTGACTCTAGGTATCTCCCATACTTTAAAATATAAGCATTGTTGAATGAGGTGCTAAGGAATCCATGGGTCTTCGACTAAATGAGAGAATTGCGATGGTAACAATGTACGATACAACCTTGACAAGAAAAAATTATTTTGGTATCGAATGTCAGGGAGATCGATGACATCGATGGGCGATAATGATTCCCACTGTGCCACCTGAGGATGTCACGTAAGGGAGGGAGAACCCAAGTTACTTCTTCGATCCTAGAAGATGGGTCTTGAAGTAGACAGGAAAGAAGCACCAACTGCCCAAAATTCTGATTCGTGGTATTAAGATGAAGGATAAATATGATTGTAATATGGTGGGTCAACAAGGCATGATAATGAGGGTTGACAATATGAATGGATACGAAAAACTTCCGAGCGTTGGAGTTGTAATGCAAGTGGTTTTAGTTAAAGAAATTATTTTGGGGGATGTTGATGGTGTTGGACCCCCCAACATTTAGGGGATCACCCCAGTATGAAGTACCAACTAGAAATCACACCATTTGGTGTGGGAGTCCCATCCGGTATGATGGCTCAATTTCCATTGTCTGAAATATTTGCCTCAATTCTTGCTTGTCAAAACAGGACTGTGGTTTGTTTTGTCTTCGAGTAGTGAGGTTCATGTTCCTGATGATTGCTAGTTTTACTTGTGTCAATGATTCTTTTACTGTAGAGGGAGAGGGTGGGAGTGAGTCCTAAGTCAGATGGGAGGAAGCCACAACTCTGTTAGGAACAAACAACACAACAGAATGTGAACAACTTCTGGAAGAGCATTCAACACAGATGTGGCAGTCACAACACACAAGGAAAGATAACATGTACAACAACATCAGAGGAGTCCGTGTGAGTGCGATGGTTTTTATAACAAGTTTACGTGAAAGGTTTGTCTGATGTCCGGGGAGGTAAGCAACACGGGCAGGACAACTTTAATAGCTCATACAACACATTTTTAATAATATATATGTATTACAACAAATGAATAAGTTCAACCGTTAAACATAGGTTAAAGAAACATGCATTACAAGTGTTCAATATTAGTCTTACAACAGTTACAATACATGTGTGAAAATGTGCTCGCCTGTTAGCAGGCTTCTAAATTAAGAGAAAGTTCCAAGACACATTGTTACACCATACATCACTAACCCCATGGGCAGAGCGTTGGAGCCACTACTTATTCCTCAAAGAAAATATTATAGACTCTCATGGTTATGTGGGAGGAGCTGAGGTGAAAATTCCTTTTCATTTACAAATGAGGGGGTATTTATAGCCAAGGGTGAAACCGACCCTTGTGGTTGTTCGACTACCCTCATGATTATTTGAAATCCATGACATTTCAACTTTACATGACTCTTCATATGATAAGTGGGTCTCTTGACTTCCACGTTACATTACATTCATTGACAGTATGGCCCATAGTAGAGATGTGGATGACATGACTCATGACAAGACTTGAGATGACAATGTTGGTACATTTGTGCTACTACTGGTGTGCATCTTGAGCTACAGTGTTGCTAGGTGATGGATGTCCTTATGGTGTGTCATATCTTCACCTCCACATGGAAAAGTGCTCGTAGTCTTTGATGGTCGTTGGGTTCGCTTGATGTTGCATTCGCACGTTGCTTCTTGCTTGTGTGTTGGCATGCTTGACAGGTTCGTCTGTTCGCAAAAGGTGCATGTTCGTTCGTCCGTCCGTGTGCAAACAAATCCTCGCATGTTCATTCGTCCGTCCATTTGTGAACACATATTTTCATGATCGTCCATTTGCGAGCACTTGTCTTTACATGCATCGTTTCTTCGTCCTTTAGAAAAACATGTCCTTCTGCATGTACTCCCTTTGTTCATCCCATCTGTCATCATGCCATGTTTGTTTGTGTAGTTGTCTCTGAAGTCACTCATGATGAGACAAAATCAAATCCATAAACCTCCTGGTCTACCATGATGGATGATAATTGCAGATGCAGGTGACCAGGAGAGGAGACAAGGTTGCGAGTTGCGAGCTAGGATGGAGGCTCTGCGTACTGTTGGTGAAAACTGTGTAGAAGTCATTGGTGATAGATATGGGCAATCCGGATTGACAGTGACTGTACATGGGGTGTGGCTTAGTTGGAGGACAAAACTGCACAATTTTTGAGAGGAGTAGTTCGGGCTATAGGAAGGATGAGCAGACAAAATCTGCGCAATTTTTAGAGGGAGAAGACAGTGGGATCCTAGTAGCCAAAACTGCGCATTTCCTGGAGGGAACTGGCAGCTGGTTTCTGGGACCTTGGAAGAAAAAAATATGTAATTCTTGGAGGGGACTGGAAATCAGTTGTTGGGAGTAGCAAAAACTGCACAATTCCTGGAGGGAATTGACAGTTAGCTGCTGGAGCTTGGCAGCAAAAAATGCACAATTCCTGGAGGGAGCTGACAGTCATCTGCTGGGAGCTGCTAGCGGGGAAAACTGCACTGATGTTGGGAGGTTGTCTTGATGACGACCTCTATGTAGTTTCTAAGCTGAGCGGATTGCTGGGCAGTAGAGGGCTTGCTCATGAAAACTGTGCAGTTTTCCAGGTGAGCAGCTGGTGGGTTGGCTAGAAAAACTATGTAATTTTCTGGGGGAGACAGGGATGGGCACTGGGTGGTTGTTTGACCTATCTATGAAATTTTCTTAGTCAGCGGATTGGGCAAGGTCTGTAGCCTCTGCACAATTTTTGAGGGGAGTTAGTGCAGGGTGACTTACTGGGTTAAACTCTATGTTTGACCAGCATGAAGGTTGAATGATTTGCTTGCAGGAAACACATCTTGAAATGGCTTCCTTGGTCCTTCTGCATTGTTCTGGGTGACAGTCGATCGAGTCGATGGTGGGGTGAAGGTATGTTTTTAGAGGGGAATCCGATTGTCAGAACTTCAAAAAAATGAATAAGTGTGTGAACAAGTGAAAATGTACATACATGATCTTGCAAACACATACTTGCATGACTTGACGACGAGATGACTCAAACCATCTAGACGCATATACTCAACATGAGTGAACGACATTGTGAACGACAAGTGCAATGCTTGTGATTGATCATTGGATGACCACGATGACACTTGTTCGATGGTGTATGTGACTCAATGTGTGAGTGTGACAGATGTTTACATAGTGAACACAACAAGTACGCATGAAGTGAAGACCTTGTGTATGACCAAAATATGATCACAAGCATGAACTTAACATCAACATGCAAAAGTTGTCAGTGGAATGATCAAGAAAGGTGGGTGTGAAGACCCACACAAGCTCACAGAGTGAACTTGAGTGCGTGCAAGCATCAAGTAAAACTCTCAAACGAGGCTTCAAAATTGGATGCATGCCAAAATTTTGGAGGGTGTTGCAGCCGCTACAACACTTGGCGACACACTGGTAGAACTCCAACTTCTTTGTTTTGGTTCATTGTCAACACAGGGCCTTCATCTTTTGGGGAGTATTGAATCATTATGTGGGTTACTTCGACTTTCCCACTTACCCCATGGACATACATGGTTCACCTATTGCCAACTCAGTCAAACACAATCAAAAGTTTAGCTTGATCACAATGTTTCGAAATTGGGAAGGGTAGTTTAGCTTGCGAGTTGAAGGTTTTCAGAGTATAAGTTTTCATCTCTCGTGTTTCTCCATTGCTAGTAAGCCTGGACAGTACCCTGACGGAGTCACGCAAGAACACACACATTTCTCCACTGGTAGCGATCCTGGTCAGTACGCTGGTGGAGTTGCATGCTTCGCCTCTCTATGCAAGAAGCCTTTTTCTTCTTTCGCCTTTGTATTTTTTTTTAATAGGACTGTGCATAGGCACTTATTTATTTTTGGGGTGGAAGAGGGATCCCAACATATTGAGAGTAGAAGAGGTTGTTCCTTCAGAGAATCATGTAATACCTCTGACATAGGTTTTCTCATTTATATTTTCCCCTTCTCTGTTTCTACTAGTTGGATGAGCTTTAACACACATAGTAGAAGGTTGAGTACAGGCATGGGGCTTCTCACTGTGGACATAGGTTCATGGTTGGACCAAAAATTCCCTTTCAGATGGCTCATATTTTCTGTCAAGAATTCATTGGCTGAAGGTTATAACCAAGCACGAAGAAGACAGACACAATACTGGCCAAGTTTTGCAGTGTCACGAGTCTCTTCATATCTCAGCCACGTATTCATTCAAAAGCCAGAACTCAGTAAATGGAAACACTTATTTCTAGAAATAAAAAATAGCAAGGTATTAAGAAACTCAAAAAAAAAAAAAACAATAAGCGAAGAAAACCAAATGAAAACAACAATAGTAAGCAAGGCAAACAAAAAGAAAACAACAAGCAATAGGCAGACTATGTACATGGAGTGGGGCCTAACTTGACCTACTAGAAGTAGTGCTTGAGATCATGGCCATTGACAGGAAGGTTGTCAATCATCTCGTTAAGTGATTGTAGATGGTATGTGTGTGGGCCAAGCTTCTCATGGACTGTGTGGAAACCAATCCATAGGGACTGAAACTTCGTATGATTTCATTTATCTTTATGGGAATTATCCCACTTTAAGACCAAGTCACCAACATCAAAGTTAGCTTTCCTTGCAGACTTCTTATTGAACCATCTCTTGATACGGTTTTAGTGGAGTGTAAATTTTTCATTTTCTTTCATCCTTTCTTCCTGGAGCTTATGGAGTGTATTCATCCTACGCTAAACTAGTTGACAAGGCTTGCCTTGTGATTCTTGGGACAACTAAAGTGTAGTGAAGTAGATATTGGGTGGAAGGATGGATTCTTTACCATAGAATAGGAAGTACGGTGAGGTATTCAGAGAGCGTTTGGGTGTTATGTGGTCAGTCCATAGTGCATTCATTAGAGCAGTATGCCAGTCACACTGCTCAGAGAAAACAATCTTTTTGATTATGCAAATGAGGTTTTTATTCGTGGATTCTGCTAGATCGTTTCCTTACGGGTAGTAGTTGGATGAGTGTTTCAACATAATACCATTTTGTAATGAAAAATCATAAAGCTTTAAAGATGAAAAGTACATTACATGATAAAAAACAAGTGATATCAGAAATCCGAAGTGTGAGATGATGTTCTGTTAGAGGAAGCTGATGATCTCCTGTTCGTTCACTTGTTTGAGTAGAACTGCTTCTCTCCACTCTGTGAAGTAACCAGTTATTGTTAGAATGTAGCGGTGCTATTTTGATGAATGTGGGAAAATCTCCCCAATGATGTCCAAGCCCCATTGTTGAAATAGTTTGGTCACTGTAACAAGGTGTGGTGGGGCTGCTGACCTTCGTGTTCTTCTGGGGCATCGCTGACAGACCAGGCACTTGTGGGCATAAGCGTGTGCATCCTTGAATAACGTGGGCCAATAGAAACCGGGTCGCATAAATTTGTGTGTAGTGGTGTTCCCCACAAAGTGACCCCTGATAGGTTCATCATGCAGATCTTGTAATACCTTCTTTGGTTCATGTGCCTTTAGGCACTTGAGCAAAACTCCATTGTTGTGCTTCCTGTTATCACTCAGGTTGTCCCTAAGCTCCTAAAAGGATACGGCCGAGGTAACCACAAACCAATCTTTGGATTGCAGGTTCTAGCCCACCTACAATCAGAGAGGGCTCTCTCTTAATGATTTAGCTTTGTTGATGATGATTTTAGGCTAGTTATTGGGTTCAGGGGTTTTGATTTTTTGTTTGGATGGGGTTTGGATGTAAGGAAGCTAATTCCAGGCAAAGAGGCAAGGGAAAATGTGATAGTTTCAAACCATTGGGCATGGAGTCATGGATTAAGGCTTGCTGTTGCGTTTTCTTGGTCACAAGAGGATTATGGAGCGGGATAGCTACACATGAAACAATACCAATTTGCTGAAAAGATGGGATGAAAGTCAGAGATGAAAGGAAATCAAGAATCTTTTCATTAACTAACAGGGAAAGAGGTGAATGAATGGTTATCTAGGAGCAGTTAAGAATTCCTAAATTAACATTCATATGTGAAAGAAACAGCGTAAACAAGATCATTTAAGTATGCATGTTCATAACTATTCTTGATGAAAACATGGAGAAATTGCAGAAATTGAGCCTAGGGTGCAACCAAGCAAATCCTAAAGTATTCTTCTTTTCTGCAATTTAGATGGTGGATTGATGATAACACAAACATAAAAACTAGACAGAGTTAAAGAAACACTTATTGAACCATGTCGAAGCACAGGAATTCCATAGTCACTCCTCGACCAGTTAAACACAACAGATAGTTTCAGAATTCATGCTTTCAGCAGTCTTTGATTATAGAAAGTATCACATTTACAGTGCGAGTCTCTGCTTGAGGAAAATATCGAACTAACAAAGATCAAACAACAAACCAACCCCTACTCCATTTTTCAGGGTGGTATATATAAGAAAAATATCTAAAGATATTTATTACAACCGACCTAACAGGTCTACAGGAAAAAGCTTTCTAAACCAAACTTATGCTGGAATTAACTGCAAGTAAATCTTCTTTGGGCTGTGCCAGTGGCAGCTGGATCAAAATTGAGTTAATGTGATGTCCTCTGTGGCTTGGTGTAGTGGTTCTGTCATAACTGTGCATTGAGTTCTGGTCCACTGATCTCCTGTGAGTTTAATGTGTAGTCTTTTGTGCTGGTGAGCTTTCAATGCGTCCTCAACTGCTTCTTGACTTTCAGGGCTTTCCTTCTAATGTTGGATTTGCCTCGAGCCCTGAGAAAATCTCCTCTGATACACTTTGCCGCTACTCTGATACTCTTTGACATGCTTTTTATCTTCACAGCTGCTCTGATACTCTTTAACCTCTGAACTGGGTCTCTCTTTGTCTTCAGATACGTTTAAATTGGCAAAATCGGGCCTTTTCTGCCATTTTCGGTGCAAAAAGGGCCGAGGAAACAAAAGATTCCCTAAAGATTCTCCAATATGGCTCATTTCCCATACCCATCAAAAATTGCCTCTATTTTTCATTCCGGAGCTCCGAAGCTTGACTTTCGTGCTTGCGTGTTTTTCCGTCTTTTTGGCTGCTGAAGTCAGCATGACGTCAGCTGTACGATGGATGACGTCAGTAGTGGGGTCCTTTGGTACAGATGTGACGTCAGCATGCTGACATCAGCAGGGTGATGTGGCAGTACGGCGAGGTGATGAGATGGCCGGACATGGTGGCAGGTGACGTGGGCCAAGCGCAGGCAGGAAGGGTTGAGGTGGAGCCGACGTGGCGGGATGACGCGACGCTCCTGTTACATGAGGGGAGGGTAGTTTTGGCAGGGCATCAGACTACTTTTGATACGGAAGCAGTTTTTGTCAAGGGCGGCCCAATGCAATGGGAAGCTGCCAGCTGTCCCGATGTACGACAGTAAAACCGTCGGACATAGGGCGCTAACGTGCCCACACAAGAGGGCGCCCAATATGAACGAGGGCTGTCGGATCTGGGGGAGGAGATCCGACGGTGAACAGGCGGAGAAAGTGCATGGGGTTTAGTCAAAGAACACGCACGATAAACCTTTAATATTTCACGGCGCGGGTGGGTTTAGACTTTAGGAAAATGGTGTAATGGGTTTCGGCGCTTGGTGATTTATTAACCAAAATTAATAAATTCCAAAATATAATGCGCGGGGAGGGTTTTTTGCATTTGGAAGGGGGGTTTTTTGTGTTTTGGAAGGAGTCCAAACACCTTGGGGGGGAATTTATGCAGAGATGGGGGCTCTTACTAAGGTCCAGATGGCCTAGTAATTCCTAAGGGATGTTTATGGTTATATTTCAACCAAGGGGAGGGGATATTTACATAGGCGAGCTATTAATCATGGTTTTAATAGGGGGAAGGGAAAATAGATAGGGAGTTAAATAATAATGTCAGTAGTTAATATAAAAATGACAAGAAGAGCGCTAAGTTCCAGAGATCTTAGGCTTTGAAGGGGAGATAGAACTTTGTAGAGAAGTATGGACCCTCCTTGAGTAAAGCAGACCTTTACCAAGGCTAATGATATGGAAAATGATGAAGCTCAGAGGTATCAAGCAGATCTTGACCTCTTTAGGGGAAATTAGTAAATGATTTAGGGAGTAAGAAGAAGAGGAAGTTAGTCATGCTTCGCTTGAAGTCCTTCAAATGGGAACTGCCTGCTGACTGTGATCTGTATGAGTGTAACACTTGAAAATGTGGAATTAATCACAAATCAACATTCTGCAACCTCAAAATTACCTACCCAGCCTACTTACCTAACATTTTTTCTTCTTTTTGGTTTGGGTGCACTTGGACTTGCAGACCCAGCTTTTCAATTTTTTCTTTTGATGTCTTCCTATCTACATCTACACTTATTTGTTCCAAGGACCCAGATTAAGCAGTTGGGCTCCTTTGGTTCTCTACCTATCTAATAATCTGCCAAGATTAGGCTGTTTGGACAGATTATTCATTCTCTATATTCTAAAACAGGAAATTGAAACCTAGGGAGACCAAGATAAAGCTGTTTGGACCTCCCTTTAGCTGAAAATTTGTACAAAAATGAAATAACTCTTCAAAATTGGAATGCAGTAGATGAACTTTGAGTAGCATTCTCTCGTGGCCTCTTTTTTTTGGTGACTGTTAGCAAATATGGAGCATTAAAGCATGCAAAGTATGACATATTTGGCCTATCAAAATTTCCATCATGAAATATGAGTAACCTATTGTAGCAGGAGGCTAATAGTGGCTCCACTTGGGGATGGCTTCTCCTTGTGAGGAGCCAAGAACAGCAGGTCAGACTGCCTTGATCTTCTGTTGTTGCTTTGTTTTTGAGAACTTCTTAGTGTTGACTGATTAGATAAATTTGAAATTTGGACTGCACACAGCACTTTCCCTCAACTGATTAGCTGGTGAATTATGAAGCACCGCCTGCTTTCTTCTATGTGCTTTAGCATTTAGCATGTTACCAAAAATAAAATAAAATGCTGATATATACAAACATTTATGTACAGAGAATAAAACCACCTGTTCTTTCTTAATCAAAGGGATCATGATAATGTTTTAGCATTCCGCCATTAACAGGACCGTCCTCAGTTGTGCTGCCATCTAGAGATTTGAGAAAATACGTGTTGTTGCCTTGCACAACGCTGATAATGTATGGCCCTTTCCACAGAAAATAGAATTTTGAATGCTTTCCCTTGTCCTCTCTTCGTGAATCCCATCTTAGAACTTTGCTGCCAACCCAGAAATCCTCTGCTTTAGCTTTCTTATCAAACATCCTTTTGAGTTTTTCTTGCAACATTTGAGCTCTGTCATACACTTGTTCTCTAGTTTTGCTGAAGATGAATGGTTTGATTTACTCTTCTCTACATGTCATTTGGTTCAGCCTGAATTTCCTGCAGCAGTTTAATAGTAGGAATGCCCAAAGATGAAGGAAATTTGGCTTCCATGCCATATACTAGCTCATAAGGGCTCATCCCAATGGATTTCTTAGTTGAAAGTCTGTTTGCCCACAGAGCATTTGTGAGCTTCCTATGCCAGTTCTTTTTGTTTTCCTCTAGCAGCTTCTTTATGATGTTGATGAGGCTTTTGTTTGATGATTCGGCCAAGCCATCACCTTGAGGGTAGTAGGTTGTGGAGTGGCCCAAGGTAATGTGAAATTTGTGGTAGAAATTGATGATATTTTTGGATTTGAAGGCAACAACGTTGTCAGTGATAATATTTTTAGGGCAGCCAAATCTGGAAAGGATATTGCTCTCAAGGAATTGGATAATGGTGGAGTCATTGGCTTGTCTACATGGGATGGCTTCAATCCACTTAGTGAAATAATCAGTGGCTGTTAGAATCCACTTGTGCTGGCCCGAGGAAGAGGGATGAATTTCTCCAATGAAGTCGAGACCCCATTGTTGAAAAGGCTTTTCGGTTGAAATGGGCTTAAGGAGCAGAGGCAGTAATTTTCTTTTCCCTTCAAAGCTTTGGCATTTGTGACATGAAACAACAAACTTCTTGACATCTGCAAAAGGAGAGGGCCAATAATAACTAGCCCTTAAAATCTTGTCAGCAGTGGACTTCCAATATAAGTGTCCTCCACAGTCCCCTGCATGGAATTCTTTCATGATGCTGTTAGTTTCATTCATAGTCAAACACTTAAGCAATATTCCTTCATGATTCTTCCAGAACAAAGCACCATCTATGACACAAAGCTTTGATGATTTCATCCTTAAAAATATTTTCTTGGTTCTGGACAATCCTGGGGGAGCACACAGGTTTAACAATACAAAGCAAATATCAGCATACCATGGGGATTGCAAAAAGGTTTCACTGATCTGTGGAGTCGCAAGCTCTGGTTCATTGTCCAGTTGATTAATGTCTAAGGCTTGGAAATTTGTTTCGGACATTAGTTTGGCTAAACCCTATCCTTTAATCAGCTTGGTAGGTTTTATTTCAATGTCGTATTCAAGAATGCTGGAAATCCACTTGCCTCTTTTGCCTTCTAGTCCCTCTTGAGTTAATATATCTTTTACAACAGAGTTTGGGACATAGGCAATCACATGGGAATATAAGATGTAAACTCTGAAGTCTTTGATGGCCTTAACCAGGGCATAAGCCTGCTTTTCCATAATCTGATATTTCAAGGGTGCATCTCTCAAAGCTCGGCTGAAGAAAGCAATTGGCTTTTGATTACCTTGATCATCTTTTTGCAAAAGGATAGCGGCTATGGTGTGCTCAAATGCAAAAGAAAAAATGATAAAATCTTTGTCGAATTGCGGACTGGTGAGGACAGGTGTTTGAGTCAAGGCAGTTTTGATACTCTCAAAAGCTTGCTTGGTTTCAAGAGACCATCTTACCTTGGCATCTTTTTTTTAACATATTGCTCAATAGCCTCATTAGCTCAGCTAGGTTTGGGATAAATCTCCTTAGGAAATTGATCTTTCCCAAGAATGCTTGCAGCTCTTTTATATTTCTTGGATATGGGATTTGGAGGATAGCTTGAATTCTCTCAGGGTCAATTCTAATCCCATCTTTTGATATGATGTGGCCTAGGAGCTTGCCCTCCTCAAGGGAAAACAGGGACTTCTTAGGATTCAAGGAAATGCCATATTTCCTGCATGTCATGAAAATTTTCCTTAGATGTTTAAGGTGCTCTTGGTCAGATTTGGAGAAAGGGGTTAGGTCATCTAGGTATACAACAAGGAAATAATGTATCTCCTTGGCAAATGCAATATCCATTGCCCTTTGAAAGGTAGCACCAGCGTTTTTAAACCCGAAAGGCATTTTAACATACTTAAATGTTCCCCACAGTGTGGTAAAGGCTGTCTTGTCTTGGTCATCTGGGTGAACAAGTATCTGATTAAATCCTGAAAATCCATCTAGTAAAGAAATTCTAGATGATCCCACTACTCTTTGTAAGATATGGTCCATTTTAGGCAAAGGGTAGTGGTCTTTTAGAGAGACCTGGTTTAAATTTCTCAAGTATACACATAGTCTGATCTCTCTTGATTTTTTCCTTGTGGGAACTAAGTTAGATACCCATTTAGAAAATTTGATGGGTGAAATGATACCTGCTTCAGACATTCTCTTTATTTCTTTTTCAATGAGGGGAAGAAGCATGGGGTTGATTCTTCTAAGTTTATGTTTGAATGGTTTTTGATTTGGTTTTAAGGGAATGGTATGTTGGATCACTGAGGTGTCATAGGACTTCAAGTCCTCATAACTCCAAGTAAATACATCTTGGAACTCTTTGAACAAATCCACATATTTTGGTTTTTGATCAGGGGGCAGATTTTAAGACAACTTAATCATTTTGGGTTGTTCTGCTGTTCCTATGTTGTGTTCTTCTATAGCAGCATTTAGAGGCTCCATTTTTGGCTTTTTGGGCACATCATTGTCATCGAACATGTCTTCTAATGGAGTAAGGCCAGCATGTAGAAAATTACTCTTTAGATCAATAAACTCATCCTATGCTCTGGCTGTTTCCTCTAAACACATTTATTTCAGTTGTTCTATGTTTGCATTGTCAAAAATAGTTGGGTTAAGGATTTGTTTAGCTGTTGCAGCTGTTACAGCCGGGTGATTTTCTTCTGTTAGCTGTTGGGAATTGTTGATGGCATTCATGTCAATGTTTGTGTTCGAAAATTCGCCCTCAAGAGTAAGGAAATTGTTAATTTGGGCATCATTTTGAAACACTTGCCAATCCTTAACATTGTTGGGGACTGAGGGTCTATGGTTTATCTCAGCAGTGAAACAGTGATTTGGTTCAAAGGGAAGCTTGCATGTGCTAGCAAAAGTTGCTAGAATGTGAGCATGAATGTTATGGTCTCTTGAAATTTTGGCCAGCTTGGACTCATTGAAAGAATTGAGTATTTCTGTGGCAGCAGTCCTGTAAGCTCTCATTCTACTGTCATTAGTAACAAAGTTACCTTTCATTTGTTGTATAATCAGATCAGAGTCACCTAGAATGGCCACTTTTGTAGCTCCTAGGATTTTGAGCAATTTTAGGCCTAAGAGGAGAGCTTCATACTCTGCCATGTTGTTTGTACATCTAAAATTTAGTCTATAGGCATGGCCTTCTGTGTGATTGTCATGTGTATTGTAGATCCATACTCCTACCCCTGCTCCTAATTTATTGACAAAAACATCAAACTCTAAATACCATGTGATTTCTTGCTTAAGGTTTGTATTAATAGTTTCAGTTACCTGAGGATTGGGCAGACTTATCATTTCTGTTTCGGGAGGTTCTTCTTGTTTGCTGGTTGCCTTGACTGTTGTGACAAGTTCATGGGCATAGGCCACTGATTCCTCACTGATGCATGTTTCTTGCTCTAAGGCTGAAGGCTTATCATCAGTTGGAGGATTGGTGTCATCATTAAATAAAATAAAAGAATCCATATCAGAATGGATTGAGTAAATTGGAAAATTTTGGGCCTTTTCCTCACTACTTACCACATACTTCATCAGTGTTTCCCTATACAGTCTCTTTGGTTGCCCAAAGACAGATATAGTGGCATAAGAGAGGTCAAGTTGAAGAGATCCTTGCAGTTTCGCCCCCCATGATCTTGATAGGAGCATGCCATACTTCGTTGGAATGTCAGCAACTACTAAGTCCATTAGGATTGTCTTGTTGGGAAATTGGACTAGAGACACACAAAGGTCTTTGATTAAGCCTAAACACTTGACTTGACTTGAGTCAAAGGAGTATAAATATTTATAGGGTCTTGTGACATCAAGGTTCAGTTTTTCCATTACAGCTTTGGGCATAAGGTTATGTGAGGCTCCTAGGTCAAACATAGCATTATGAAAGATTTTGTCATGTATGTGCAGAATGACATAAAATGGTGGAACAGGTCCATATGTTGATTTTCCGTTAAATTCTGGACCAAACAGTAGCTCAGGGGTATCATCTAAAACATTTACATCATCCCTGACCTCTGGAAGTTGAAGTGACCTTTGGATTTTTTGCTTATACACATCATGTTTGGCAAGTTCTGAGAGGGGAATGGATATCTTGAGTTTTCCAATTTCTACTTCTAAGTTGAATGGTTTCTCTAATGGATTCTTAACGTTGGTAGTAGTATATTTCTCTTTTTCGGGCACACTCTCTATGTTTTCTTTTTGAGTGTCAGCATTATGATGAATGAAAGTTTGTGGTATTTCTGTTTTGGGAATATTTTTTGGAGTGCTGTTCAGACTTTCTTTTGAGGGAGAGGAAGATAGAGGCTAATCAATAGGAGGTTGTGCGTCTGTTATATCTTCCACAGTTACCTGATGTGGGTTTGGGATAGCAATATCAGCTGGTCCTGTTATGACAACATTGTTTTTAATTTTGCTGGGCTATTTGCTATCCTTTGTTCTGCTAGATGCAGGGACATCAGTGGTCCTTGTTCTTAACTTATATTGTTTGTGCACTTCATACACATCAGAATCATAACCTTGTTTGAAATCAAAAGACTCTCCCGACTTGGTCTGAAATTGTTTTACATCAGGGTAGTTTCGGTCCTCTTCAGTGAGAAAGATTTGTTGTTCATTTTTCAAATCGATCAGGTTCATGTGAGTCTCATCCGTTGGCTCACTGGATGTGGATGCCTCCGCATAGTTTTCTTGGAAAGGAGGCCTAATATCATGGTCGGGATTAGCCCTTCCAGCGTTTGTGGTCTGATTTTTCCTGAAGTTCGGGTTCCTTATGGTGTTGGATTGTTGTCCTTCCCATGATGATTTTTTCTCAATGCTCTCTACTCTGTCTCCTAGCCTATGCATTCTGCTGATGATAGCATCTAGTTTTTGATCTAACCTGAGGGTTCTTCCTTGAAAGTGGTTCTTCTCTCAGTTCTGGATCTATTTCTTTTGGCAATTAGGTTTGCCTCCACATTGACAGCAACATCTTGCATCTCTGCAAGGCTTTGAGGGGCTCTTTCCCTTAAATGGTATGCCATTTTAGCATCAAAACCATCAGGGAATTTGTACAAAGCAAGATCAGGTGGAAGTCTCAAATTTTGTGGTATTGCATTGTAAACGTTATTAAACCTTGCACAGTAATCCAAAACCGGTTCCTGAGGTCCTCTTTTGATAGTATCATACTCGGATAATATGTGTAGGGGGTCTTTCTTTTTCTCCCATCTGTTAATAAATGTCTGGTATAAGGCTTCTGTATTTAATATGGAATTGGGTGTAAGTGCTCTAAACCAGGTTCTGACATCACCTGTCAAACTTTGGACAAAAATCTTCATTCTTACACTGTCCTCATCAATCTCGTAACTCTCAAAGTAATCCTGAATTTTCTTTGTATGCTGTAGGGCTGTGCAGGAATTTGTGCCATAAAAATAGGTAATTTTTGTCTGATAATCCTGAGGCATAGCCCTGAGATTAGCTGGCAGCTGTAAGGGCGCATATCTATTAGCCATGTTAACAGGGATAAGTGGAACAACTAGAGTGACTGGGATATTAGGAGTGGTAATGGTAGTATTTGCAGTGAATGGAGGTGTGGATACAGCGGTTGGGGAAGTGGATGAAGAACACGGGGAAGAAGGGCTTGAACGGAACAAAACTTTAACAGGGGTTAAAAAGCTATTAGGTTGGACTGTATCGGGACTAGAAACAGTCAAATCTTCTTGCTGCTCTTGCTTTCTGTGGATTTTAGGTATTATGTTGGGATTTTCAAAAACAGCAGGGGGATTCGGATTTGGATTTGATCTTGTGTAGTGCGAATGCTTCTTGGGAGCCAGCTTCTAACTTGTTTTTTGGGAAATTTTCTAAGAACACAGGTCGACCGAACTTTTTTAAGGTTGGTTTCTTCCTCTGTGGAGCTTCAGACTGGTTTTGTGAAATTATCTGAGGAGTTCCCCAGTGGATTCGCCATTATGTTATCACTCAGGTTGTCCCTAAGCTCGTGAAGGGATACGACCGAGGTAACCACAAACCAATCTTTGGATTGCAGGTTCTAGCCCACCTGCAATCAGAGAGGGCTCTCTCTTAATGATTTAGCTTTATTGATGATGATTTTAGGCTAGTTATTGGGTTCAGGGGTTTTGATTTTTTGTTTGGATGGGGTTTGGATGTAAGGAAGATAATTCCAGGCAGAGAGGCAAGGGAAAATGTGGTATTTTCAAACCATTGGGCATGGAGTCATGGATTAAGGCTTGCTGTTGCGTTTTCTTGGTCACAAGAGGATTATGGAGCGGGATAGCTACACATGAAACAATACCAATTTGCTGAAAAGATGGGATGAAAGTCAGAGATGAAAGGCAATCAAGAATCTTTCATTAACTAACAGGGAACGAGGTGAATGAATGGTTATCTAGGAGCAGTTAAGAATTCCTAAACTGACATTCATATGTGAAAGAAACAGTGTAAACAAGATCATTTAAGTATGCATGTTCATAACTATTCCTGATGAAAACATGGAGAAATTGCAGAAATTGAGCCTAGGGTGCAGCCAAGCAAATCCTAAACTATTCTTTTCTGCAATTTAGATGGTGGATTGATGATAACACAAACATGAAAACTAGACAGTGTTAAATAAACACTTATTGAACCATGTCGAAGCACAGGAATTCCATAGTCACTCCTCGACCAGTTAAACACAGCAGACAGTTTCAGAATTCATGCTTCCAGTAGTCTTTGATTATAGAAAGTATCACATTTACAGTGCAAGTCTTTGCTTGAGGAAAATATCGAACTAACAAAGATCAAACAACCAACCAACCCCTACTCCATTTTTCAGGGTGGTATATATAAGCAAAATATCTAAAGTTATTTATTACAACCGACCTAACAGGTCTACAGGAAGAAGCTTTCTAAACCTAACTTATGCTGGAATTAACTGCAAGTAAATCTTCTTTGGGCTGCGCCAGTGGCAGCTGGATCAAAATTGAGTTAATGTGATGTCCTTTGTGGCTTGGTGCAGTGGTTCTGTCATAACTGTGCATTGAGTTCTGGTCCACTGATCTCCTGTGAGTTTAATGTGCAGGCATTTGTGCTAGTGAGCTTTCAATGCGTCCTCAACTGCTTCTTGACTTTCAGGGCTTTCCTTTTAATGCTGGATTTGCCTCGAGCCCAGAGAAAATCTCCTCTGACACACTTTGCCGCTAATTTGATACTCTTTGACATGCTTTTTATCTTCACGACTGCTCTGATACTCTTTAACCTCTGAACTGGGTCTCTCTCTGTCTTTAGATACGTTTAAATTGGCAAAATTGGGCCTTTTCTGCCATTTTCGGTGCAAAAAGGGCTGAGGAATCAAAAGATTCCCTAAAGATTCTCTAATATGGCTCATTTCCTGTAGCGATGCGCGATTCGCGTATCGAAAACTGCCTCTGTTTTTCATTCCGGAGCTCCGAAGCTTGACTTTCGCGCTTGCGCGTTTTTCCGTTTTTTTTTGGCTGCTGACGTCAGCTTGACGTCAGCTGTACAACGGATGACGTCAAAATGATGTCAGCAGTGGGGTCCTCTAGTATGGATGTGATGTCAGCAGGGTGACGTGGCAGTACGACGGGTGATGACGTGGTGGGACACGGTGGCAGGTGACGTGGGCCAGGCACAGGCAGGAAGGGGTGAGGTGGAGCCGACGTGGAGGGATGACGCGACGCTCTTGTTACATGAGGGGAGGGTGGTTTTGGTAGGGCATTGGACCACTTTTAATATGGAAGCGGTTTTTGTCAGGGGCGGCCCGATGCAATGGGAAGCCGCCAGCTGTCCCGGTGTACGACGGTAAAACCGTCGAACATCGGGCGCTAACGTGCCCACACAAGAGGGCGCCTGATATGAACGAGGGCCGTTGGATCTGGGGGAGGAGATCCGACGGTGGATGGGCGGAGAAAGTGCATGGGGTTTAGTCAAAGAGCACATGATAAACCTTTAATATTTCATGGCGCGGGTGGGTTTAGACTTTAGGAAAATGGTGTAATGGGTTTCGGCGCTTGGTGATTTATTAACCAAAATTAATAAATTCCAAAATACAATGCGCAGGGAGGGTTTTTTTCATTTGGAAGGGGGGTTTTTTGTGTTTTGGAAGGAGTCCAAACACCTTGGGGGTATATTTATGCAGAGATGGGGGCTCTTACTAAGGTCCAGATGGCCTAGTAATTCCCAAGGGATGTTTATGGTTATATTTCAACCAAGGGGAGGGGATATTTACATAGGGGAGCTATTAATCATGGTTTTAATAGGGGGAAGGGAAAATAGATAGGGAGTTAAATAATAATGTCAGTAGTTAATATGAAAATGACAAGAAGAGCGCTAAGTTCCAGAGATCTTAGGCTTTGAAGGGGAGATAGAACTTTGTAGAGAAGTATGGACCCTCCTTGAGTAAAGCAGACCTTTACCAAGGCTAATGATATGGAAAATGATGAAGCTCAGAGGTATCAAGCAGATCTTGACCTCTTTAGGGGAAATTAGTAAATGATTTAGGGAGTAAGAAGAAGAGGAAGTTAGTCATGCCTCGTTTGAAGTCCTTCAAATGGGAACTGCCTACTAACTGTGATCTGTATGAGTGTAACACTTGAAAATGTGGAATTAATCACAAATCAACATTCTGCAACCTCAAAATTACCTACCCAGCCTACTTACCTAACATTTTTTCTTCTTTTTGGTTTGGGTGCACTTGGACTTGCAGACCCAACTTTTTCAACTTTTTCTTTTGATGTCTTCCTATCTACATCTTACCACTTATTTCTTCCAAGGACCTAGATTAAGTAGTTGGGCTCCTTTGGTTCTCTACGTATCTAAGATATACAAGATTAGGTTGTTTTGGACAGTTATTCATTCTCTATATTCTTAAATTAGGAAATTGAAACCTAGGGAGACCAAGATTAAGCTGTTTGGACCTCCCTTTAGCTGAAAATTTATACAAAAATGAAATAACTCTTCAAAATTGGAATGCAGTAGATGAACTTTGAGTAGCATTCTCTCATGGCCTCTTTTTTTTGGTGACTGTTAACAAATATGGAGCATTGTAGCATGCAAAGTATGACATATTTGGCCTGTAAAAATGTCCATCATGAAATATGAGTAACCTGCTGTAGCAGGAAGCTAACAGTTCCTGTAAAGCACTCCGCGCACTGATTGATATGCTAAAGCTTTGAGGTGCAATTCCCTCTTCTATCTGATGGAAAAGTGAGAGGGTATGGTGTCATGCTCAAGGTACTAGAACACATCTTCGTACCAAGAGGTTCCATATTCAGTGGGTGTTGCTCGCCTTATATCATACATCTCAACTTCCTTCTCCTAGCTGGTGAGCTCTTCTTCACTCTTCAGTGCATGTACTACTTCAGCTACAAGTTTGCATAACCCATGTCCTTTGATTATATGAACTTGCTTTATTTCAAAATCATACTCTTGCAAGCTTGTCATCCAGTTTGCATGTCGTGCACCTAGTTCTTGTTGTACAAGCAGTGTGTGGATAAAGGTGAGGGAAATAGACTATGCAGTGGTTCTTTAACAAGTAGGGCCTGAAGTGTTTCACTACCTTGTAAACTACATATGATTTTTTTTCAATGGTGAGGTAGTTAAGTTTTGGTCCCTGCATTCATGAAGGAGATGGGATGTTCATCGTTCATCTTGTCCTTTTCAGAGACTACTGTAGCGAGAGAATTATCAGAAGCGAAGGTGTATATCAGGAATTCCTTCTTGAAATCTGGGTTGTAGAGTGCAGGAAATTCTGCAAAAGCTTGCTTGATACGGGTGAATGCATAATTTTCCCTCTTGCCCCAACTGTAGACTTCATCTTTCTTGATCATGTCCAGCATGGGCTTGACTATCTGCACATAATTCGAGATGAACATCCATAGGAAGTTTATCTTTCCCAAGAAGGACTGCATGGCTTTCTTATTGGCTGGGTGAGGGATCTATGCAATAGTTTGGACCCAATCGAGATCCACCTGGATTCCACTTTTGGAAACAATGTGTCCGAGAAGGTTCCCCTCAGACACTGCGAATACACTCTTTTTTGGATTCAAGGAAATCTCATTTTTCCGGCATCGCTCAAAAATTTTCTTCAGATGGCGTATGTGGTCCTCACATCTTCTTGAGAACACAATCACATCAACAAGGTATACCACTACACTTTGTCCGATGAGGCCATGAAAAGTGATGTCCATCGTGCACTGAAAGGTTGCGCTTGCATTTACAAGCCCAAACAACATTCATCTGTAAGCGAACATACCCCACTTGGTACGGAAAGTAGTCTTAAGTTTGTCAGGTTCTACTACAAGAACCTGATTGTATCCTGAAAAACCATCGAGTAGGCAAAACATCTATGCCCCAGATACTATTAGAAGAATGTGGTCCATAGACGACACATGGTAGTTTTCTTTGTTTGAGGCACGGTTCACGTTCCAGAAATCAACACACAAGCAGATTTCCCCGGACTTCTTGTGTATAGGAACAAGGTTTGAAACCCACGTGGAATGAAAAACTTTGTATATGATCTGTGCATCCAACAACTTGGTAAGCTCTTTTTGTATGAGGGGTTCAAGTGACAGGTTTACTTTCCTCAACTTCTGCTGATATGGCTTGACCCCTTCTTTGATTAGAATGATGTGTTGGATTATCTATGTGTCATAAGTTTTCAGATCATTGTACGTGCATGCGAACACATCTCGGTACTATTTGAATAGGTGGGCAAAGGATTGTTGCTCTTGCTATGTGCAACATGTGCTGATATTGACGAACTTTAGATCTTGTTCTATTCCCAAGTTGATCAGTTCGTGCATCATGGTGGAGCTATGGGTTTTGCTATTCCTCGGCCCCTGCAAACGTTCTTGCAAGTCATAAAACTTTTCCAAAGATGCCACAACCTTTGTGATAAGGTGGCCCTTCCTATTACCAGCTTCTTCTTGCAGAGAGTGCTCATGCTCGTCATCATCTATCACTGCATATTTGAGGATGTCAACATTGGCCATGAAATGCAGTATCTATTAATCCTCATTAAACACATGTAAGTTAGTTATGTTATCTGGGATAGATGGTTTGTACAAAATTTCAATAGTAAATCTATCCCTAATCGGTGACATTCTTGAAGTTGCATTTTCCAGAGCATTGGGAACTGCATTACGTGTACATGGTACAACAATGATGTTAAATGCTTGGAAGTTAGAGATTAGTTGCTATACCTCTTGCTGGTAACTTTTGAGATGCGGTGACAAACAATGAATGGCGTTATGTACCTTCAATACCACTATCTCTTAATCACCTACCACTTTGAGTGCGACCACGTTGAGGATGATGGCTTTCTGCAAGTCCAACATGAGTGCTTCATACTCAACAACTTGTTCGTGCACTTGAAATCCAAGCAACTCAAAACCAGATGCTTCCTGTTGTATGGTTCGATCAAGAAACTCCTAGCTTCTAAGTTGTCCTGTGTCTTTGATCCATCAAAGTACATGGTCCACAACTTGTCTGTACACATATCGTTTGATGTGCTTGTACTACTACTACTGCTAGTATTGGTACAATGTACTGTACATGTTTCATTACCATCAGTTGGGCAGGGAAGGAGACCCAACTATATGTTTGGTGGGGTTGGAGTTGGCCGTGCAGGATAACACCCCAACGTTGTTTCTAGAAGGTAGTTGCCAAACATGAGCTTTGTGAAGGCCAACGGTTCATTCTCACATTTGATAGGAGTGAAATTGTGCCTCATATACCTCTCAGATAACACCCAGATTTGATTGTTTTTTTCCCTTGTACAAAAGGCACATGTGCGACCAATCCATAGCAAAATATCTGTTTAGATTTCTAGACCAGACTCTGCTGAGTAGTAAACCATATGCTTCTGGTACATCCACAACAATAATGTTGATGCATTGGTGGACTCAACTATCATGAGATATTCAAGTGATCACATCTCAAAGTTCACCAATGGATGGTACAGATGTCCGATCAAGTTGGATGATTTGCGTGGATGTCTTTCTCCATTGTGCATTGATATTTTTAGCAATGGAAAGTGGCATGAAGTTGGCTTCTGCTCCAGAATCAACCAAGCAGTTGTGAACACTGTAGTTAAAAAATTCAAATGAGAGCAAGAATGGGGGGCAACCTGAGTTTTCTTCTTCCATGTGGAGTGTGTTTAGCATAGTGGAAAGTGATCTGGGAGGTGTGCTCACTCCCTTGCTGGTAGAGGCTACTCTTTCCATTACTGTCTATCCCAATGCTCGTAGCAGGATGTCTCGCTGATTCTGGATCTTAGCTAGCTCGAACAAACTGATGTTCATGTGAGTTTTCTTCATGTCATCTACAATGTTGTAGTCCAGAGGTGGTAGAATCACCGAGGTGTTCAAGGTAACACTGATGTTCGTGTTATCCGACGGAGTGTTTTGCTGTTTGCTACTCATGGACGTACTCTTGTCCAACGCTATCTTCCCGTACTTGTTCTGTGTTTTCTTCTTTAGGGCAGTTGGTGGATCAACCTTCCTCAACAATAATCTCATCTTTTCTTATGCTTTCCCAAGTGTAAGGGGAGCCCCTTTACCCCTAATATTATAACGATCATTTTGATTTTGGGGTTGTTTCTCGATGTTCACCTTCAATGTTACTTGTGAGCACTTATACATGTTCACCACATGCCCAAAACTTGATGCTTCATTAGGTGCAACATCTTTGTCATTATCTCTGTCTTGCGGTTGTTCTTGCATATTGTTTTCTGCGTCAAATTAATGATTTCATATAGAGCTTGTGACTCACTTCAATTCTGAATAGGAGTTTTATGGGTGATGTTCCTTGTGGAATGAACATAATTTAGAACTTTTGCACTAATCGAGGTGGAACACAGAGCTCTGTGTAGCTTTTGTAGGTTACCAGTTGCTGCTTGATGACATGCTTCCTTGTCTCTATTTGGGTAGATGGCTGCTCGTAGACGTGTTTGTTTTTAGTTGTTTAAGCTCAGACACTTTTGTTGTCAAGTTCTTAATGAGGTAATTGAGGGTTTCAATATCATTTGTTTCCTTGTCTCTACCTTTTCTCGCCACTGCATGAGACTTCTTGCTTGCATCTTTGGGGTCCTTCGTTGGTTCATCATCCTTGATGACTCCAATCACGTGCATGTGTTTCTCAACAACAATAGCATCTTCGAAGTTTTCCAATAGTGTTGGTTTCACGGCTCACTTGATGAACTGTGCAATGTTGGTTGACAGTGTGGACGTGTAGTAATAAATAGTGATGGATTCATGAGGTTTTGTGTTTGCTGCAAATTTTTTCAATATGCGTGCAAACCTCTAACTGAAATCTTTTACCTTTTCTTTCCCCTCCATCTTCAGGCTTCCCATTTATTTGAGTAACATAGTTGTGGTCTTTTCATCAGTAAAATTTTCAAGAAACATGCATTTGAACGCACCCTAGTTCCGTATGGAGTTGGCTGGAAGGCTATGATACCATGCATATGTGCGACTGTCCAAGGTACACGGAAACAATATACAAGCTATGTCGTCATACCGTACCTCAAGGGTTTGCAATTGCAGGTAGAAGTTGTCCAAATGGTCTTCTACCTTCACTACGCTGTCAGGGTTGAACTTGATGCTCATTCTCTTTTCTCGCTTTGGCATCTTGTGCAAAGCACCAAAGAGAGCCAATGGTCCCTGAGTCATCCATTCCAGATTCTAGTCAACCATCTCTTCTTCTTCTTTGTCCTCCTCTTCTTCTTTAGAGTCTGATAGTTCTAGCTCTGAGTTTGTTGGTTCGTCTCTGCCTCCATCTCCTCCGCTGCCTTCCCCTCCGCCTCCTGTACTAGATTCTGATCCCAAGATCACAAGGGTGTCTTACCCTTGTTGGAAGACCAGAGGTTCCTCTCTGTCTTCAATAGCTTCTACCAGACCTTCAAGTGTGGCAAGAACTTCTTCTTCCACTGACGATACAACAAACCCTATGGGAGTGGCTTTTGGCTTCCTTGATGCATATGGTAGGTGCTATATGTCTAGGATCAATCTGACTGCTTTTGCGAACTGGCAGGTGATGGGATGGATATAACAAAGGTGATGATATGGAATTTTTTGATCAGTCCTGGGAGGTGAGAAGTAACCAACTGCAGAGTCACGCGTAGGTGAGAGGGAGTGCGAGTTACTGCCTTGACTGGATGGTTGATGAGTAAGTGTGAGAGGACATTCAACCATATACATTTGGCAGCCCTCCTTCTAGTGCCATAAATGTTGATGGTGCTGGAACCACCAAAATTCATTGAATCACCTCGATATGAAGTCCCAACTAGACCTCACACCATTTTTTGTGGGATTCCCATCCAGTATGATGTCTTGGTTGTCATTATCTTAAATATTTTCCTTAGATCTTGCTTGTCAACACAAGAGAGTGGTCTGCTTTGTCTTCAAGTAGTGAGGTTTGTGTGCCTGGTGATTGCTAGTGTTACTTGTGTCAATGGTTCTTTCATTGTAGAGGGAGAAGGTGGGAGTAAGTCCCAAGTCAGATGGGCGGAAGCCCCAACTCTATTAGGAACACAAAACACAATAGGACATGCATAGCTTCCAGAAGAGCAGTGCACACGGATGTAGGAGTTACAACACACAAGCAAAGATAACACGTACAACACACAATGGAGGAGTCCATGCAACTGCGATGGTTGTTATAACAAGTTTACATGAAAGGTTTATCTGATGTCCTGGGAGGTAAACAACATGGGCAGGAGCATGTTAACATCTCATGCAACACATTTTCATTAATATATATGTATTACAACAACTGAATGAGTTAAGTGTTAAATATAGGTTAAAGCAACATGCATTACAAGTGTTCAAGATCAGCCTTACAACAGTTACAATACATGTGTGAAAACGTGCTGGCCTGTTAGCAGGCTTCTAAATTAAGAGAAAGTTCCAAGACACATCGTTACACCATACATCACTAATTCTGTGGGCGGGGCATTAGAGCTACTACTTACTCCTGAAAGAAAAAATTACAGACTCTTAAGGCTATGTGGGAGGAGCCAAGGTGAAAAGTCATTTTCATGTACAAATGAGGGGGTATTTATAGCCAAGGGTGAAACTGACCCTTGTGGCTATTCCACTACCCTCATGACTATTTGACTTCAATGACCTTTCGACTTTACATGACTTTTCATATGATAAGTGGGTCTCTTGGACTTCCACATTACATTACATTGATTGACAATATGGCCCACAGTAGAGATGTGGACGACATGACTCATGACAAGACTCAACATGAGAGTGCTGGTAAATTCATGCTGCTATTGGTGTGCTTGTCAAGCTATAGTGTTGCTGGGTGATGGATGTCCTCATGGTGTGTCACAGCTTCACTTCTACATGGAAAAGTGCGTAGAGTCTTCGATGGTAATTGGGTTTGTTTGATTTTGCATTCACATGTTTCTCCTTGCTTGTATCTTGGCATGCTTCACAAGTTCGTTCGTTCACGAAAAGTGCATGTTCATCTATCTCTTCATGTGTGAACACATCCTCAAATGTTCATCCATATGTTCTTCCGTGAACACATCTTTTCATGATCATCCATTTGCGAGCAATTCTCTTTGCATGCATTGTTTGTTCATTTGTTGGCGAACATGTCCTTCTGCATGTACTCCCTTTGTTCATCCCATCCATCATCGAGCCATGTTTATTTGTGTACCTATATCTGTAATCACTCATGAAGAGATGACATCAAATCCATAAACCTCCTAGTCTACCATGATGCATGATCATTTTAGATGTAGGTGACTAGGAGAGGAGACAAGGTTGCAATTTGCGAGCTGGGATGGAGGCTTCGAGCGTTGTTGGTGAAAATTACACAGAAGTCAATGGTGATGGAGATGGAAAATTTGGATCGATAGTGACTGTCCACTCAATCTGGTTCAGCTAGAGGACAAAACTGTGCAATTTTCGAGAGGAGAAATCTAGGTTGCGGGAAGGCTCTGCAAAAAACATCTACACAATTTTTGGAGGGAGCGGGTAGTGGGAGCATGGCAGCCAAAAATGCACAATTACTGGAGGGAACTGGAAGCTGGCTGCTGGGACCTTGGAAACAAAAACTGTGCAATTCCTGGACAGAACTGACAGTCAGCTCATGGGACATTGGCAGAAAAAATTGCGCAATTCCTGGAGGGAATCGACAGTCAGATGCTATAACTTGGTAGAAAAAATTGCCTAATTCCCAGAGGCAACTGGTAGTCAGTTGTTGGGAGCTGTTGGAGGGGAAAATTGTGCTGATGCTGGGGAGCTGTCCTTCTGATCACCTCTATTCATTTTTTGATCTGAGTAGACTACTGGGTAACAAATGGATTTCTCATGAAAACTGTGTAGTTTTCTGGGTGAGCAATCGGTCGGTTGACTAATGGGCTAGCTGGAAAAACTGCGCAATTTTCTGGGGGAGATAGGGACGGGCATTGGGTGTCTCGCTGACCTATCTACACAATTTTTGCAATCAGCAGAGCGGGCAAGATTTGTAGCCTCTGAATAATTTTTGAGGGGATTTAGTCCTGGTGTGCCTGTCGAGTCAAACTCTCTGGTTGACCAACATGAAGGTTGATTGATCTGCTTGTGGGTAGTGCCACTTGAAATGGCTTGCTTGGTGCTTTTGCGGTGTTCTAGGTGACAATTGATCAATTCAATGGTGGGGTGAAGGTCCATATGTCCGAGGGGAATCTGATCGTCAGAACTTCAACAAAATGACTAAGTGTGTGAATGAGTGAAACGGTGCATACATGATCTTTCAAACACACACTTACATGACTTGACGACGAGATGACTCAAACCATCCAGACACATGCTCAACATTACTGACCGACGGTGTGAGCGACAAATGTGACACTTGTGATTGATTGTTGGATGACCACAACGACGCTTATGTGATGGTGTATATGAGTCCTTATGTGAGCGCGACAAATGTTTACATAGTGAACACAACAAGTACACACAAAGCGAAGACCTGCAACTTCAACAACTGATACCCAAAGTGAAAACATATATAAGTTGAAATTTTCTAAACAAGATGAACTGAAGAACATGGGAAGGAACACCTAAAGGGGTTCTCTGAACATGATATGGGCCCAAAAATGAGTTTGAATTGAAACTCGAAAGGATGGTGGTGGGCCCCAGTATTGCAGCAATAATCTTGCAACTCCTCAGACTCCCTTCTTTACTTTTATCAACCCGGTAGTTCATAACAAACTTGGAAGTGACGGTGTTGTATGCACAAGTACTAGCTCTTGCCGCGACTATCACTTGGTCAGCTAGCACTAGTCTGCTAGGAGTTTAATCCAACTTCTATGAGCTCTTAGAAGAAGCTTTTTAACTGATGGATGAAATCTAACTCAAAGGAGGCTAATCTACTTGTTGAAAGAAGCAAAAAGTGGAAAGGAAATGCAAACCCTAGCAAACCCTAGTTTTACCGACTAACCCTACTGGTGCAAGAAAAATGATGAAAGATACAGAAAGGAATGTCATTGACTCTTAGAAAGGTAAAATGCATGTGAAGAAGCTACTTCTGAAGTGAAATCTGAAAAGAAACATCTTTTTGTATTTTTGAGTAAGTTGGTAGAATTATTATGCATGTGCTTTCACTGTTTTTGATTGTGCAGAGGTGGATTGGAAAAAGGAAATGCTTGCAGGAGGTTGGTAAGGTTAGAAGAGGTCCTAAGGGGTCCCTATCACCCTTCAAAAGAGTTTCACAGTGATCAGATCTCAAGAAACCGCTTTTGTGAGCTTCTATAGGAAGTTTGCAGGGGTTCTACAGGATGTTCCGAAATCTCTACAGGATGTTCTGTAATTTCTACAGGATGTTCCGAAAAGAGGATTTTGGAGGGTTGATGGAGGAAAAATGGTGGGAAAGTGGAAATGGAGGTTGGATAAGGATGTTAAGGGGTCTAGGACCTAGTGAATGAGGCTAAGGAGCGATTGGATTTGTTCAAGGATGGAGGGAGCAATGATGCACAAGGATGTAGAAACTAGGGCAAAGTGAGGAAACATGGAAAATGAGAGGCAATAATCTGAGTTAGAGGACAAGGCAGGTTGCATGGATGGGGTAAGGATAGATGAGGAGGTATCATAGGTACTCTGCACGTTATTTCCCAAAACTGATCAACAAAGGCTATGCAAACCAAAGATCTAACTACTTTAACCTAATTTGACCTAGAAACCATAAGCATGATGCACACCAGTTTATTGGTAGAAAATCACGTAAATCAACTATGGAAACCAAGCAAGATGGATCTGAGCATGTAATCACAACTGGTATCAACCTCTGGAAATGAGAATCTAACATTAATAATTGCATGATGAAGCAAAGACAGTGTTTTTGGTGGCAGCAAGGACACCTTGGTCCCAGCTCATGGTCCCACTAAGGGAGAGGTGAGATCAGAGGTGCTTGATAGCCTTTTTCTGAAGATCTTCTCTGTTATTAACCCATCAAATCAATTTGAACATGAAAAGCCTTTTTAATCATCAAAAGCAACCTAAATAACAAAACAAGATTTAAATATATATAGCAGATTTTATTCTAAGAATGCAGTAAAAACACATAAAGGTAAACAAAGGAGGTACTGGGCACTTGGGTTGGGCCCAACCCCAAGAGCTACAACCTCCTGAGAAAGATTAGAGTTGGTGCAAAGCTGGATTCATCTTTATTGATCAAAAGAATAGTTACATTCCAAAAACTGTCCACAAGGAAAAGCTCGAAAATGTGCTGAAATGCAGAGCTAACCTACTGCCTAAAAAATGACTAAAAAAATGACTAAAATTGAACTGCCAACTAGCTAACTTCTGCCAACCCAAATGAGGCCATAAGCCCTCTTAGTTATACAAATTGGGGACCCCAATAGTCCTCCTAAACTTTAGGGACTCGGCTGCCAAACCTTGCAGTTAACAACAACTTTACTAGCCCTTGCTCGGCTGCCCTTGTGATAATCGATTTGGTGGCCCTTGAACTCCGAGATGATGGTGGAGAATTCAAGGTAAGGGCCCATAAATTAAGGGGACACCTTCCTACAAATCCTCTCCATGAATCTGGCTGCCAAGTGCTCATTTAAACCTTTGATTTTGTCTCCAAATTGACCAAAAAGACTGCATAAAGCACACATTAGACTTGTTGGCATAATGACTAATCTAATTCACTCTATTAGCATAAATATAATAAAAAACATGCAATAAACTAATGAGAATGGTGGATTAAGTCGAATTAGGAGGCTGAATGAGCCCATATAATTATCCATTTTTGGGGCTTATCAGATGGTTCCATGATGAAGATGATTTCATCCTGATCCTTGTGTCATTGATGATTTTGAAAATGGAGGTTGTGAGGTCCTGAACAAAGCTCTGGAAGAGATAAAGGGTGATATATAGGGAAAAATTGGCCATATGTCACCTCATTTATACTTGCTAAGTTGGAGTGCGGAGCTAGGTCTGGGAGTTGTTTTCTACTGTAGTGATCAACCTGTATACCAGATAAGCACGCAAGGACATACATGTAATATGAATTTACCTAAGATTTGTGATTTTGGTAGGCTAGGGTAGGGAGGTTGTATAGGATGGCCTGTGCAAACTTATTTTTAGGAAAAAAGATAGAACTCGTGTGGGCGAATGTGAAACAATCGCGCGGTTCCCGCAGGCTAAGGGAATATAGTTGCACACATACCGCGACTATGGGAAAAAAACCATGGGGTCCTCTGCATGACGAACCCACAAATTTCGGGCTTAGAAACACACAAATAATACGACTGTTCAAGAAACAATGGTGTAACTTGCGTGTCTGTGAGAGAAACAAATGTGTGGTCATTGGGATGACATCTTCGTGATTAAATGGTTACCAAATGCACCGATTATGTGTATGTATGGCTGAATTTAGTGCGATGCCACACATTTTCTTGAGGGACAGACACGTGCTTGCACACTTTTTAATAATATAGGTGAGCAGGCTGAGAGAAAGACAATATTTTAAGCCGATGAGGCTAATTTTGGTTTTAAACATGCTTTTTGGCAGGATGGGTATAGCATGGAGGGAATGCGATTGGGATCAAATATGGATAGTGATGGATGGAGATGCTCAGGTGAGTGAAACACTGGCCAGATGGGGGTTGTTGAAGTTTGTTCAAAACCCATTGCTTAGGTTGCAAGTGGATTTCTTACATTTTTTGATAACGAGATGGGAGCTAGATTTAGAGGCATTTAGGATATGGGGTTAGTATTTGACATTCAATGCCGCAGTGGATATCTATTTTTTTATAGGATTGGTGCCTTGTGAAGAGGTAATATCGATGCCACTTCTACATGGTTGTTGAAAATAATACTAAGAGGGGGGGTGAATCAGTATTACCTAGTCCTTTTAACAATTCTTCCTTATTTATACTTTGAATTATTTTTGCATATCAGTACCATAAAACAATGAGCATGAACAAGAAAAACAGACAGTCACATCAAAGAAGACCAGATATAAGGTGGAAACCCAATGTGGGTGAAAACCACCTGCTGCAATATGTCTCTATCTTCTTTCAAATTAGAAACTCCTTTTACAATGGTCTTGTACTGGTGCAGTCCTTTACCGGTACGCAGGCTGCAACCTGCAGAGAGCTACAACTCTCTCTCGTTTTCCAGTCTCTCCTGGAAGGGAGCTACAACCCCCTACTTCTTTTCAAGGACCACTTTTCATAAATTTTCAACCTGGATCCATATATCATCAAATGATCATCAAGTACATGTAAATTATACAGACAGCTGCAATAACCAGATCAGCAATAACAGAACAGAACCCAGAACACCTTATCAACAAGAAAAATTCACCCAACAAAAGATCTTAACACAGATACGTGGTTTTTCTTTTTACTGGCCTGCGTTGCTACGCACTTCACCCTCTGCCTCTCTGCGTACACCCGCAGAGATCCTTCTGCTGGACTGCGTGGCCACGCACTGCTCCTTTCACTGATCTGCGTACAGTACGCACCCAATGGAACTATCGCGCCGCGCAATTTCCAGCAGGTACGCACCCAAAAGAATAATCGCGCCGCGTGCTGCTGCAGAAGGCACGAACCTGAACCATTGTCGCCCTGCGTATCTACGCTCTGAACCTTCAGAGCCTCTGCGTACCCATGCACTGAACCTTCGGCGCCTCTGCGTACCCACGTACAGAACCTTCGGCGCCTCTGCGTACCCACGCACAGAACCTTTGACGCCTCTGCGTACCTTGGACTAGGGCTGAAATAACCTCAGATGCTCAGATCTGAACTTGTGCTCAAGAGATCACCCTTCGCAGATTCGCTTCTAACCTCTCCTTTATAGATCAATCTTTTAAGAACCGAGAACCCAATAAATCAGATCTTAAGATATTCAATCACACAAAAGATACTCAAGCCAAATGATCTCCTTTGCTTTATATAGGCTAGCTCTTCCTCAAATCAAGGATCATGGGGCTCAATAATAATAATAAAATAATCAATACCACGGGCCAAAATCATGATAACCCAATACTGTTGGCTAAATACCACTGAGAAACCCCACGGGTGGGCGCTTAACTGCCTTGAAATGTGTGCAATGGGGTACGCACCCCATGAATGGGTGACCCGCGTATTTGGACGCAGTCCCTGCACGGCATACCTGCGGGTACGCACCTCCTGAACTGTTCTCCTGCGTACTTCTTTATTTTCATCAAAATGAGAGCCATGCCATGGGTGTTTGCCATCAAGTACAACATAAACATATAATCATACCAGAACCATAATGCCAAAAATCTCCCCCTTTGGACTTGATGGCAACCTCAAAATCTTCAGCTTCATTCTCCCCCTTTGACATCAAGGGCAAAGGGTTATGCTCCCCCTAAGAACATGCTCCCCCTGAGGATGAAATGAAGAACCATAATCCACCATGAAAGAGACAGAGACATATTGCAGCTCCCTCCTTCTGCACATCATCCATAATGCCAACAATGCATTATATG